>JAMLFT010000768.1:0-36884 GCA_026544285.1 Pachyrhizus erosus | reverse complement strand
TATAAAGAGAGAGAGAGAGATAACTACAATAATTTAACTTGGGTTTTAAAATATTTTTTTTATCAATTTATATAAATAATAAATAATTAGTTTTATAATAAATAATAAAAAATGGGTAGCTCAGCTAGCCAAGACATGCCTCTCCTTCCTCTTCGTCCTAGGTTCGAATCTCTCCACCATTTTTTTTTCTATTTTCTTTTCTTTTCGTATTCTTTTTTCTTTTTCTTTTATTTTCTATTTTATTTTTAAAATTATTATTTTTATTTCTAAAATTTAAAAATTTCTATACATTATTTTGTATTTTTCTCTACCTGTTCTTATTTTTTTTTATCAATATTAAATTTATAAAACTCATAAATCTTTTTATTTAATTTATTGTATTTATATATTTAATTATAAATTGCATATTTTTATTCTAAAAATTCAGATTATTATTTTAAATTTTTCTTCCTAATTTCTATTTCTTTTTTTGATGTTTATATTTAGTCAAGAGTTCTTAATAATATATTTTCTTTATACTTACCTATTTATCTCTTTAATTAATTAATTTTAGTTTATTTTATTCAATTTTATCTTATTAATTTATAATTTATGATTAATTTATTTGAAGTTCTTATCTAATTATGATTCCTTTTTCTTACTAACATTCTAGTTATTTATTTATTCATGTAATTCTAATTGCTATAATGAATGACCAAGATTATAAATTCTAATATACGTAAAATTAAAAATAGTATGTTACAGAAAGCCTTGTTAAAAAAAATTTCAAGAAACAGTCTTTAAATGTTATTTTCTAAATTAGATACCAAATAGGGAAAATCAAGATTTTTCAATTTAAGAATCTATGAATCTAAAAATTTCTCCCTTATGAAACATCCCCTAAACTTTCTTTTAAAAAGCCATTTCAAATGAGGTGAAGTATAATATTAGAATAAGTTCGGAGTTTTGTATCATATAAACAAACTTCAAGGTAATGGAGTGTAAATTACTCATGTGTGTGTGTGAATCCTAATAAATCATAGGATTTGTGTGTATTAACGATTTGAATTTGGTGTAACTTTTTTTTGCTATGTTTGGTTTATGAGAGAAAGATAAAGAAAAGAAAGTGAAAAGAAGAGAAAATGAATAGAGAATGAATAGAGAATGAGACAATTGTTTAGTTTTTTTGGTAAGAGAGAAAATAAAAGGAAATAATGAGAGGAAACAAAGAAGTGTATTTATAAAGTGACACAAATGACCTTAATGAAAATGTGGTATAATAAATATGTTTGTATATGGTGTAGTTATGAAGGATATAATAGAAATTTGAATTTGTTAATCTTATTTTTGTAAATTTTTTCCAAATTACCAAGAATCACTTTCAATGTGGGTTCTACATCTTTTTCCTCTCTTGTTTTCATGTATATCAAATAAAAGAAAGTATTTTGAAAAATGTGTAATTCTTTCTCTTCTTTTCTTTCCCTCTCTTTTTATTGAACAAACAATGTGTTACTCAAGAAGAAAATTGTAATACTTTTTTCTTTCTCTCTCTCCATCACATCATCAATTACATCTCATACTGCTTTATCTCTTTTTCTATCCCTTTCTCTCATTTTATTATACAAATTGTTTTAAAAAAAAATTCTTACATCTCAAGGATTGCATAATGTTACCATTGGTATTTAGGTCTAAATTGTAGACTAGTCCATATAATCTTTGTTTTGCCTAGCTTAAGATTTGTAAAAATGTAAGTTGATTTAAATGTGAATGTGGGTTCTATTTCATATTAGTATAGAATGAAATATTTTGTAGTGATATTCATAGATTTATGAACATCATTTATATAAAATTAAATCCTAATTAATAATAATAATAATGATAATAATGGGTCCGATAATTATAGTAACTAGAAAATATTAAATCATTATTCTAACTAATTTTGTAAAAATATAAGTTGATTTAAATGTGAATGTAAATTTTTTCCTAATTATATAGAATGAAATATTTTTCTACAATATTCATAGACTTACGAACATTATCTATATATAACTAAAACCTAAATAAATAATAATAATTTCTAATTGATCCTACATTCATTTGGAAATTAAGAAAAATAATGATTGACTTACATTCATTTGGCTTACATAATAGGTCCTACTAGTCTAAATAATAAATGACTTTAGTATCCGTGCCTTCATGATGGGTCATACTAGTCTTGAAAGGTTTCAATACTTTGATGCATATGTCTTTAGCAATAGATATTACTTTAGTTGATGATTTCGCATTTTGATCTTCATGTCTTTAGTAGTAAGTCATACTCAACTACAATATAATTTGGTTTTTATGTTTTCTTGTGATAGGTCCTACTTAATAACTTATTTAAATAAGATTTCATTAAGACATACTAATGATTTTACATTTTGATCCCTTTACCTTTAATATTACTTCCTACTTAACTACAACATATTTTAGTCTTCTTGTTTTTTTTTTTGTAATAGTTCTTACTTAATAAATTATTTAAATAAGATTTCATCAAGACATACTGAGGTAAAATTTCATTTATGAAACCTAACTATAAATGCATTTAACTATGATACTTTCTCATATTTGATATTTCCAATCCTTATAGCTTTAGTTACTCGATTAGGTGTAACATCCTATTTTAAAATAAATAAAATATATTCAGGAAAATAGTTTGAATTAGAAATTTCTGATTTCTTTGAAAATGTTTGAATTTATTTTTAGAATTTAAAATTTACTAGAAGTATTATTTAAATTTAGGAAGTAATATAATTAAAAGAGAGACGAGATTGTAATTAGTTAAGATTAATGATTTATAGTAAAATAGTTTTAGATAAATTGAAAATTAATAAATAAAAAATATATAAGAATATTTTAATTTTGAAGTAGAAAATTATAAAATAGATTTATAAATTTTAAAAATAAATGGTATTATAAGAAAAAGAGTAGAAATAAGAAAATAAAAATTAAAAATAATAATATGAATTTTTAGAAATAAAAATTTGATTTTTATAATTAATATACAATTAAAATAAATAGATTTAATGAATAATATTTTGGTGAAGGGAAATATAAAAAATAGGAGTAGACAAAAATAAACTGATTTATAGGAGTTTTAGAAAAAATTAGGAAGAAAAAATAATAATTTTAAAATATTAATAGAAAATGAAAGAAAAAGAAAATTAAGAAAAATAAAAGAGAAAAAAAAGAGGGAGGCATTGGGTTCGAAATCCAAATCGCAGGGAGAGAGGAAGGAGAACCTTACCATCAAACCACCAAGTTACTAGTGATAAATGCAAGAAACAAATAATATATGTGTTACATCTAAGCAAAATGAAATAAAAGAAGAAAATGAGAGGCGTCAGGAGGATCTTGAACCGAGTTTAGGAAGAAAAGAAGGGATGTTGGAACCAATTGGGTTGGAAGCCCATCTACATCATCTAAACAAAGTTAAACACATATTAAGCATTGTGTTTTAGGAAAGTAAAAAAAAATAAAAAATCGAAAAGCGCTTCAAGGAGGACTCGAAGGAAGGGACCTAGTACTCTAAGCTCAACATCTTAACCGCTAAGTTAGATTACGTTTGATGACATTTTACTCTTTTTAATTATATTTGATATATATCAAAAATGACTAAATCGCCATTGAAGAGGTGACTCACCTCCTTCTTCCTTGAACCCATTCCTCTACACCTATAAACCTTTCCGTGGTAGCCTACGTCCTATCCTTATGACAATCGCCATTGTCCATACCATGCAAATAAAATAAACATGAAAATGGGCAGAAGAACTCTATATAACGAATGCAAATTGTGGGAGAAGAATGGAAGAAAAATCAAAATTCAAATCAACAAATTCATCTCGTTCTGCACCAATTCTCCTTTTCGTTAAAGAGGCTAGTTCAAAATTTATTTGGCATTCTTTTCCATAAAAAATCAGAGGGAATAGAGGACTAAATCGAGAATTTCCTGTGCCACTGGAGCCCGCCGGAAACATCATCAAAAAAATCAAATAGAGGTAGGAGGGGCCTCTATTCTTCCTCTTTCTTTCTGAAATTTGATTCCTAGGTGCCTTAGTTGGTATTCTGAATCAATTTATGCCTGAAAACATGTCTAATTAGTTGAATCTGAAAATGGATTGTCTATTCTAGCGTCTTCCTTTGCTCAAAGGCCATGAATGCTGAATTCCATTTTGAATTACATTAATTCTAGTACATTAGCAATGCAAATTCGTTTGAATTGAATTGTTACTTGCTTGAAATACTTGACATTGTTTTGCATAAATTAGTTGAATTTTGAAATCAAATTTTCTTGAATCACATTGAAACGAAAATTTAAAATTTTGATTGGTTTGGGAAATTGATTTTTTTTTAGTAATGGTTCAAATCTGATTAGGGAAAGAAATGAATGAAAAGGAAGATTAGGACTAACAAAGGAAGAGAGGAATGGTAGAAAAAGAAATAGAAAATAAAGAAAGCAGGAGAGGAAGACCGAGAATGAGAAGAAAAGAGAGATAAGAGATCAGAAAGGGGGTAAGAATAGGAAGACAGGGGGTGCAAATAGTAGAACAAGGGGTGGTGAGAATAGTAAAAAAATAATAAATAATAAAATAATATATATATATATATATATAAGAGAAAAAGGAAAGAGAAAACTAAAGAGAGAAAATAGAAAGAAATAAAGAGAAAAGTTTTTTAGGAAAAGACAATTTTGCCCATATCTTGCTATTTTGATATAAACATTGTTGTATTGTTTGAAAATTTTATTTAATTAGTGATATAATTATTTCTATGTTGTATGACGATACTTGTGTGTATTTAATGTTAATACTAATAATAGAGGAATCCTTATGTATTATAAAACTGTCTTAAGAAGACAATAATAGGATAAATAACTCTATGATAGAAGATGAGATATAGAAGTGTGATAGTTTGAGAACCTTGCTCAAATAGAGGTTGAATGAAACTTGACTGTTGATCAATTAATTGAGGTGAAAAAAGTCATCACAAAAATGTCACCTCTAAGCTCAAAACTAGTACTAAAAAGGAATTGATGAATGAAAGTGAAGAAAGAATGATGAATCAAAAACCTAACGAGTTAGAATTAAGAATGGAGATTGCATGGTTGACCACAAAAGGTACTTGAGGAATGTATGCAGACTTTGGTGAGTCCTTGGAGGTAGATAAGATGCCAAGTTGTGAACCACTCAAAGAAAAAAGGGTGTCACAAAACCAGCTTAGCGTCTTCGACAAAGTGGAGCATTACCAAAATTTAGTTGAGAGTATTTTGAACCATGTAAAAAACAAGATATATATACTCTTGATCATCAACCCATAATGCATATTTGGATTTTCACTAACACACTCGTATAAGCCCTCTCGACGTGAGGAGAATTTAGAGGCAACAAAGGGCCCTAAATGATTAGAAATCCTAATTATGCGAGATATGGTGAGATAAGAGTATGTGATAACTAGAAATGATATATAGGTATGTGTGTGCTTAAGGATAGATGACTCACTCCTACACCCCCTAATTTTTAGATGACTGACAATTTCTATCCATTGTTCTGTCTGACGATCATCCCTCTATAAAGGAGTTGGACACATGATCCTCTTTTTGAGGATAATACTTTTACTGGATATGTGAGGTTTACTTTTCTATCAGCAGAGATAATACCACACAGGCAAGTTTCCTATATTAACATTCTAGTTATCATGACACAAACCCTACCTCCCCGATAGATGGGATTTTCACCAGATGTTCCACATGCTCTACGGTACTCCCAACCTCCAGCAAATCCAAATCCACCAGCTGGTCTTGCTCCAAATGAAGCTAGTAGTTTAGAGAGGAAAAAAGAGACTTTAAAGAATGTATTAAACTAAGTAGTTCTGAGTGCTTAAATTAAAAGGGATTGTAAATTTAAGTAATATTTAGTTGATCAATATTCTCCTATTTTGGATGAATGTATAATTATCATTAATATTTTGAGATCTAATAGTTGTACTATTGACATGATCAATATATATTAAACTAAGTTTTTGAATGATGAGAAAATGATGAGGTAATAGTTAGAGTATTCACAAATTGTAACTCACTAACGAGTGTTATTCATTAAATTTCATTCTATTAATTAAACTATGAAAATGAGAATATTCCCCAAACTAAGATTTTATTAAATGAAAAAGGGCGTTATATTAGGGCTTTTCCATTTGGTTTTATAACCTTCCATGAGATGCATTCTTTTCTCTCACATCTTCTCTCCTCATGATGAGGTCTCATTTTTTGCAGTGATATAAAACAAGAAAGAAAAGAGAAAGAATTAGGCCATATGAAAACAAACTCTTTTAACATCAGCCTACAAGTACAAAAAATGGTACTAGATAGAGGTCATGAAGGAAGACCAAAGTGTCCACAACCAAGGTTCATAATTTAGCTAACATAATAGCATTCATATTTGCCTTTCTAAAGGTGTAGAGAAAAGAGAAATGTTAATCCTTCCTTATATAACTTTGAATCACTTTAAGCTTATTTGTATACAAGTGTTGATGTTGCACCTCACTCCAAACCAAGTGGATAATATTCAAACAATCTAAGTTGCAAATTACCTCTCTAAAACCATTGTTAACTGGATACAAATATGATGGGAATAAAAACATGATCTTTGCATAAATATTCAAAATTAGGTGAATATAAAAAAGCTTTATTTTATAACTACATTCTAATTATATTCCTTTTTTTTTTAATAAAATTCATTGTTTCATTTTTAAGCAAATGAAAAATAATAATGATAGAAAACAATACAAAAAAGTTAGGAAAGAGGGTTATATAAAACTCATGCTTGATGATTGAAGTTGAAAAGGATTTACATTTCATATTGTATTTTTAGTTTTACAATAGTTTTGACAAGAGTCTCCCTAATAATGTCACAAGTTGTATTAGTTTGAGTGGCTTTTTATGTTTTCTATATATGTGATTGTGTGTTAACCTTGCATTGCATAAATGCCTTTTTAAAATGATGAGTTAAAGTAATCCTAAGAGATCCAAGCTTTTAAAAACTAAAAGAATATTAAATAGGTTAAAACAAATTTTTGAAAAACTTAAGAAAACAAAAAATTGCTTTGAAGAATAGTGTAATAGAATATATAAGTAATTTAATTGATTGTTTTGTGTGTTGTGCTTTTGAAATATGTCATAGTTGCTCAAATAATTGATTATATCTTAAAATAATAGATTATGTTGCTACTAAGAAATACTTAGGTGCATAAATAAGTTATAATCCTTAATAACAATTGATTATCACAATCTGTTTCAAGCTTAGGTGACTCTATGATCAAAATCATTGATTATGGTAATGAAGTAATTAATTATTATAGTTTTGAATTATAAGTAATACATTTATTGGTTGAAAACAAGTGTGACTCCGATTCTAACCATTTTCATATTGTTTTGATATAAAAGTGAATTGAGAACTTAGATTTTTGAAAGGAAATTACTCTAATTTTGATACACTAGCCAAAATCTCATGGATCTCTCATGGAGCATTGAGGAGTCAACATAAAGAAATAGACTAAGTGTGCTTAATTTTTGTAAGTTTGTTCACATATAAGGTGATATTGTTTTTTTATTTCCATTTTAATTTGTGAAGGTTATTTAAGTGGGTTACTCAAAGGTCCTTGTAATGGGTTACTACATGAAAAAGTAAAAGTTAATGAGAGTGTCAAGAACTTGTGCATTTGTGTAGATTGCATATGCATATGAAGAAATGTTTGTAAACATTTAATTGTTTAATGAAGTCTCAAACTCAAATTAGTTGAGGAATTGGATGTAGGTCACTCTAGTGATCAAAACCAGTATAAATTTTTGAGCCTACTTATGTTTACCCTTATTTTCTTATGCTCTTTCTTGGTTCAATTATGATTGCATAAACTAATTTCATGATTATCTTGTTCATGGTTGCATCCTTAAAATCTAAAAATAGATTGGCAATCTCAATCACTGCTATATTGCTAAGATCAAATTAATTTTAATGAAAAGTTAACAAAGTGTTTTTAAGAAATGGTTTTTGACCTAAATGTAAGTTTTTCAAAAAATTTAGTGATCCAATTTAGCCTTTCTTTTGGGTTTTTCCCTTTTGCTTAACAATACCTTTTCCCAAGCACTAAAACATTCAATCAAATTTTAAAAAAACCTATCCTAAAATACTAAAATCTCACATTTTATGAAACATCCACACTTACTCTGGCAACAAGAGAAAATGGAGAAAAAACATAAAGGAGAAAAAAAACTCTATAGTTGCTTCTTCTTACATTTTCATCTCAAATCTTTTACACCCATAATGAGATAAGGTCAAGGTTGCCTTTATAAGTGATAGGAGAAATACCCATTTTTAGGATTTTTTTTTTTTGGGAATTATTTGAGATAAACTCATAACTCATAATATTTAGAATTTTATTCTAAGCATAAATAGTTGGCGAGTGTGGATATAATGCATTAACTTAAATCCTTGTGTTTTGCTTTGAAAGTTTAGGCCTTATATATTAGGAGATTTAGCCAATTTATGTTATCCATTGTTTTCAAGGCTTACTATAGAATTATAAAGGTTCGTAAACTTATGTCATGATACTCAAATTTGGAGGAAATTACTCTAGTGGCTCTTTTGGAAGACATTGGTTGAGATCAAGTTGATTCTTCATTTTAGTAAATAGTTAACATACCTGGTGTTTTTTAGGAAAAATAATTAAATTTCAAGATATATTCTCTTTTACTACAATCTTATGAGCTCTTAAGAATGAATATTAGTATAAAAATTATTTCATTGCTTTTGAAATTTCTTGTTTATGATTCTTAATATTTTTTTACCATATATTTTAAATGTGGATTTTGACTTCTCATCATGAGACCCATGATAAAACACTGTTAGATACAATAAAGAGATAATGTAGCTTATGAATTGTGTATCTATAGTTCCTATAATCATCGTTTACTGCAACAAAGAGAGACTGCAACCTTTGAGGTTGATTATACATAATTCCTATAATTATTGTTTGTTGATATGAAGAGAATGCAACCTATGAGTTGAATACACACAGTTCTTATAATTAATGTTTATTGTAACAAAGAAAGAATGCAATCCATGAGCCAAATGCACATAACCCCATAAAGATCATTTGCCACAATGAATATATAATGTAGTCTATATGCATATAATGTGGTGAGATATAGTTGAGACAAGGCCCCTAATGAATGTTATGTAAGACGCTTAACTTTATTGATTGAGATTTTTGTTTCTCACTTTCCATTAATGTAGGTTTGCATGTACAATCCATATAGATATGCGTTAATAATTCATAGAAAATTTTATTCTTGGTTACAATTTTTTTTATATTCTTAATTATGTCCCAAGAGAATAAATATCAATTTTGTAAAATGGGTTATGTTGTATTTTACTTTGTATTAATTATCATCTCAATTTCCTATTTGAATGTAAATACGTGTTCAATGTTTATTTCTTCCTCATTTCTACTTTGTTCAGTATGTTATCACTAAGCCTTTGCAATTTATCATATTCTTTCATTTTTCCCTCAAGTTCACAAGTGTGAGAGTTACTAGTTTTTAAGATTTTTAATCTTCCCAGAATTTCACCTTTTGGTATGCCCCTTCATTTTAAGTTGTAGGCTATTAATTGGTTTGACTCAAGTATAATGTATCTATAAGGATACAAATTCTTTTTACTACATACAATTCACTAAGTTTAATATGTTATAGTTGGATATCTTTGTTTTGAGAACTCATTACAATTATGGTATTTGAATGACGAGACTTGACTTGATGAATCTTATTTACCTTTATTAAGTGTTGATATGTGTTTGCTATCTTTGAGATATTGAGGATAAAAGGCAATTATGTCAAATTTTTATTTACACTTTTGGCTTACATATTTTTTTATCTTGAAAATTTTTTGAATTTTGCATTTGATCTTTGATAGCTTTTTTTATTAACTTTTGATCCTTGAAGAAAAGTATTTTATTTTATATTTGATATTTCATCCTTGTCATTATGTTAGCTTTGTTCAGTGGTCCTTTAAATATTTTCAAACTTTTCTTTTGGTTCCTCATTTTTTTTATCACAGCTATTGGTATGTTTTTCATTAGAAAATAACATCTCATATTAACATAATCAATATAATGACAGGGAAAAATATAAAAATAATTTTTTAGGGACCAAAAATCAAGAAATTTTTTATTAGAAACCAAATGCAAAATTTGAATTTTTTTAGAAATTAAAAACATATTTAAGCCTAAACTTTTTGATTTGGTAGAGTATGTACTCCTAATTTCATGTGATTAATAGTCCTTCCAAGCTAAATGTCATTTAAGTTAATGTTAACCTATGCATTGGTCATGGCCTTAGAGTGGGTCATGACAAGTAAATGTTGTAATTATGCTATTTTGCTCTTTGGTGGGGTCCCAAAATATTCTTATAAACTTTTATCCTTTGGATTGATTAAGGCTAATTCTCAATGTGTGTTGTGAATTAAATCATACCCATTAGATATTAAACTACGAAATTTATGCACTTATAAGAAGATACCTTAGCATAAATAATATATATTCATGTATTTGTATTAAAATTCACTAAAACAAGAAAAAAAAAATCACAAATGAACATATAAGTTAATTCACTTTTTGCTAATGAAATATATCTAATATATCAAGATATATCATATAAATAAGAATGTATTTTTATATTCTTAACCAATTAATTACTTTAGGTGCAATTTTTAAAGAAGTTATTATATAATTTATTTATGTTTTAACCCTTAATTTGAGATAAATTCATTTTTGGTTCCTAAATAAAAAAAATATTTATCTCTCAATTTTTAAAAAAATATGCTTTTAGTCCTTTGAGCCAAGTGACATTAATGGAAGTAATGAAAAATAGTAATGTAGTATTGTTAGCATTTGACATGCGTTTACTATTGAGTGTCATATCACCATTTTCATTAACGTTGTTTGACTGTGGAGACTAAAAACGTATTTTTTAAAAATTTGAAGGATTAAATTATTATGTTTTTCATTTTGGGAACTAAAAATGAATTTATTCTAAATTTTAAGAAATAAAAACATAACCAAGCCTTATTATAAAAATCAATAATCTTATTACACATAATCATATTTTTAGTGTACAAAGGCAAAATATCCAAACCCCTTACTATAATAAGGTGAGAACTTAAAATCTTGTGCATATTATCCAAATCTCTACTATTAGGTTGACTCTAATAAGTTATTATATTTAATAGTTATGATTACATGATTGATTAGAAATAATATTTTAAAAATTAGATTGATTATCAATTTAATCAAGACACTAAACTACTAGATCAATAGTTAAATCACATAAATCAATATAAATTAAAATAGTAAATAATATATATATATATATACACACACTTGTTTGCCTTAAAACTGTTAAAAGATTGAGTTAGTGCTGGGACAAATTTACTCCTTTTAAGAAGGTCTTTGATTTAAATCTAGGTTCTGTAGTTTTGCCTTTTTAATCAATTATAAGAGTGTTGTGTGTGTATTGTCAACATAGATGCTCACAAGCATGGAGCAACATGCAATATGGAATCACGTGAACATGGAGTTACATGTAGTAAGGAACACATGCATACAACATGGAATCACGTAAACCTGGAGTAACGTGTAATATAAAACCATGTGCTTGAAATAATGTGCACTTAAAAGAGCAGTGAAAAATCTAATCAGTAGTCACACTGGATGAGTTTGGTTTCAAGATCGGTTTTGATGACATCATAGCGAGTTAATGACACATCCAATCAAATGGCCTATTATACCAATTTTCTAACGGATCGATTAAACCAATTGGTCTGACTCAAACTATGATTAGAGGACAAAATATGTTTCTCCTCCTTCAATTTTTTTCAGTTTTTACTTTTAATCTCTAAATTAATTTTTGATTAGTCTTGATCTCTTAAATTACGCCGTGTTAATATTTTTAGTGATTGCTATCAAGTCTAATGTTAAATGATGACATGATAATCACCTTTTCCTATAATTATTTTTTAATTATCATAAATTGCTTGAGTGAAACATTCGATAAATATTAAACAAATTTTCAGAGGTTTAAAGTTGCTAGAAAATGTTTCATCAAAATGTTTTGGGGCACAACTTTATAAACACTACTGCAATAAAAAACACACTTGCATTTTTGTTGAACTCGAGTTCTGACACAAATCTAATACACAATAGGCCTTATGGAGAAATTTCAAATCAGCATATCCCAATCTACATATCCAAGGTTACGACCCCAATTACACCACCACAAAGACAAAGGAGATTACCACAACTATTTTTGTCAATGTCGTCCCCGTCTACCTCAAGGACCATATTCGCACGAAGAAACCACTACCAAATTTGTTTTCGATGCTCCTCTTAAGTGTGTGGTTGAGCAAACCTCAAACTGCCATCAGTTCCGCAAATACATAGACAACCAAATTGAAGCGATTGAGATAACCAAATCTTAAAGCACTCATTCTCTATTGGGTTTTGGAGAGAGGAAAGGGAAAGAAATTCAAAAAGTTGTATGCTTGTGTGCAAGTGTTATTAAGGAATATAACACTTTGTTTAGCTAGAGTTGTTTTGATTTAACGATGGTAAATGTGCAAATTCAATAAGAGGGGATAAAGATAATCCGAGGTATATAGTCATGGTATGCCCTAGTGTTGAGCTTCATGACACTGATGTTCGGGGTTTTAATGTTTGGATGTGAGACAATATTTGATGTTTTTAAGTTGTTAATATTTTTTATACTTGTTAAAAATCTTAAAAAATAATTTATAGCAATTTTTAACTGTTATTAAATGGTTCGATACATTTTAAATAATCATGCTAAACAATTTCTAATGACTTTTAAATAAAAATTAGGGATCAAAATTGATAAAATTTTAATTTAAAAACTAAAAATAAAAAATTTAAAAAATTAAGAAACTAAAAACATATTCTTTCCTTATTTAAAAGAAACTTTGACTAACAATATATTGAAATAAATTTTTTAATTTATATACACTATTAGTATAAAATATCTTTACACAAATGTATAATAAAATTTTAATTATTTTATCAAATAATTTTATTTCTTCACGTGACATATCAATAAGATAAATTTCTAATAAATATAAGTATATAAACTCTAAAAATAATTGTAAAATCCTTTTTTTTAATGGTAGAGAGGGAAAAGAATAAAAATACAAAAACACCCTTCCATTTGTTTTTTAATTTTAATTTATTAAAACATTCTATATTGTAGCTAATAGTGGACAGTGGTGGATTCTATGTGACTCAGATCAGATCCGGACTGAGAAGAAGAACTTCCTACATATCATTGCTGGTGAGACCCTTCTTCCCTATTCTTCCAATTCCTTCCCAAAACCCCAATTTTAATTTTCCATTGCAATTCCCTCTCCCCTTGTTGGAAAAACCCATCACTCTTTTCCCTCACCCAATCCACTTACACATAAAAAAAAAAACTCACCCAGTGAGAGCAACGTGTCTGAAACTCGGAACCAAAACCGCAATGCTACCGGGAAGATTCTCGTTTTTCGGCGGTGGGGAATCCGGCGCGGTGGACAACGCCAATTCGTCATCATCGAAGGGTGAAGAACTCGCTATTGTTTCCCCCACACTGAAGCTCGAAACGGATAGGCAAGTTTACAGGCCCGGTGATCCTGTAATTGTCACCATCCAGATCTCCAATCCCGCAAATGGGTACTCGTTTTTGATGGAAAGACTCGGTTTTGAGATCAGGGGCATTGAGAAATTGGACATTCAGTGGTTCGCCACGCAGAAGCCGATGTCTGGTTCAAAACAAAGGAGAGGTTCGTTGCTACAATCATCTTTGAATTTTAGAAGTTTGAGTTGGTGAAAATTTATGGTTTTTAGTGTATTACTACAATAGTTTAATTTCTGTGCGTTTTCAGTGTAATTTACACTGTTAACTAATTAGAAATAATCATTGGGATGACTTTAAAAACAGTTATTGTACAGGCGATAAATTCACCAGACATTGTGGTTTGTGATTAGATGTTAGTGTAGAAACCATTTATACTGTCATGCATATATTATTTTCTTTTGTTGTTATAGTTGGGGTAACATATGTTTTTGGTGTCAAAATATCTTGAAATTTGGTTTTACTACCTATAAAATTTTTATACTTCTTTTAGTCCTTCTTCAGGATTAAAAACATGTGTTTCTATTAAAATGTATTTATTAAATTTTTATAGGGACTAAAACTGTATCTCAAGATATTTTGGGAGACTAAAAATATATTTTATGCTATTATTCTTATTATGGTTGTTATTGGTGTTGTTATTATTATTATTATCATCATTATTTCAGGTGAGCATGTTTTTCTGGAGTGCTCAACACCAATCCTAATTGCAAACCAGATTGTTAATGCTGGCGCTAGCAAATCATGTATGCCAAGTTCTACATTAAATGATTCTGATTTTTTGATTAACCATCTTCCTGTTAGTTCGTTCTTATATTTTCTCTTAAAGTACTGAGTATGCATATGGAATTTTGAAATTCAAATTATTATTATTTTTTATGTTAGTGGGTGTACATAAATGGATATTCCACAGTAGGCATTTTTAGGGGTTGTAAAAACTGTTTCATCTACCTTTTCTTGGGGCATGGAATACAACACTGTAAGTATTTTTGCTTCACTTTTGGTTAGAGATAGCCTGTAGCTGGTTCCTCCTTCTTTGTTTCTATTATAAGTAGACCAAAACTTAAGATTTTGTGATGACATATTTATAAATGTGTTCAAAATTACTCTCCTCTTCCTTTCTTCAACTGAGAAGTTGGTTTTAATGGGTAATAACTTATAATCTGATGCTAATTTCCCACAAAACTTCCACTCCTTTAAATGTGCTGATTGCAGCTAGTTCAGATTCCAGAGGCTTTCTGTAAGTTATTTGTTTGCCGGAGTTATGATTTTTGATTTTGAGTTTGCTGAGGTAGCTGTAAGTTAAATGTATATACTTGGTTTGGTTCACAATTGTAGATAGAAGTTTTGAAGTTTGAGTTTTACCTAAATGAAGTATGTGGTAGGTCTATTTGGGTAAGGACTTGGCCACTTGGGAGATATGAACTGAAATTGACGAATATGATTTTGTGGCCTGGTAAAGTAATGGACAATAGGTGGGACTCTTTGGTCTTGAGTTATTTGGGGACTAATTTCGTTAATGAAATTATCTTAATCTTATTGGGGAGAGCGCTTGCTCATATTATTAGGACTTAGGTGGGGTCTTCTAATAATTGATATGAAAAGAGTACCTGAGAACACAGGAGAATGAAGAACCTTCAATGAAATCGTCAAAGAAAGAGTTATGCATAGATGTTAACCATTGATGTGACATGGAAACTGATGGATAGATAAGTTGAAATTGGAGAAGTGGGCAATTTTATCCAGAACTATTAATTATAGAATTAAATAATCAATCAACAACAACAAAGCCTTATCTCACCAGGTGAGGTTGGCTATATGGATCACATGATGCCATTTGGTACAGTTAAAAACCCAAGTTTCGGAATATTATTTAGCCAGAGTTCTCCCTTGATGATTTCTTCCAACCTATTTTTTATTCTCCCTCTTTTTCTTTTCACAGGACTAAAAATCATGCAATTTACTCTTTTAACTGACTCTTATTTTTTTGTGGGGGGTTTTAAAGTGTCCTTTCTAAATTTATTCTCTAAGACAATAAACAGAAAATAATTTTTTTCACTTTGCCAGTATACTTGCTTGGTGATTACTAATTTAAATGTTTCATGCATTAGACATGATCTCTCATATATTTTGATTTAAGAAGGTTGATTATGTGGAGTGTCAATTGCAGATGTGGTGCGAATGCAGCTGCCTAGCATTATTCCACCATCGTACAAGGGTTCAAACATTCGCTATTTGTACTATGTTAAAAGTGCATTAACTGGAGGGTGGATAATATATGAAAATGGGCAATCTCGTGCGGAGTCCAAAAATGATATTACAGATTTGGTTGGTTTTGCAATGACTTGCTCTGATTTATACTAAAAGTGTTGGCTTCATGTTATTTTCATGCTATATTTTTGGAGATGTAATACAAAAGACAGTCATGAGCCTTTACCTACTTGAACTCTTGTGAGAGTTGGTCCATGACTCGGTATTAGAGCCCTTGTGACTAAGGGCCCATTTGTTTGAACTTTCCTTTTTTTTTATTTTTTATTTTGAAGTGCTTTTTTAATTAAAAAACATGTTTGAAGAACTTATAATATGTAATTTTTTGAGAGAAAGCCCTTAATAAAGCCAATTTAGTACTTTTCTCCAAAGCTAAAAGAAGCATTTCTTAATGTTTTTGGGGTTGGCTGATTTGTGTCATTATCTGGGTTTGATAACAATGATGTGTACTTCCATTTTTGGAGGTTTTTATTTCAACCTTTTAACATGTATTGATTTGCCTAATTTTTTATTTTTAAGTCTGTTAACTTTCATTTCTGCAGGAAGTTCGTACTCCATTACAAATATGGATAAATCAAAAAAGTAGTGGCTTTCCATTGGATGATGGTTAGTTTGGTTGTTAACTTTCTTTCTATTATATGTCCGCTGTAAACCTGTTGTAATAGTTTCTAATTTCTTCTATGGAGGTCTAAATAGGTTTTTTGGTCATAAACAATATTAATTTTATAAATGAGTATGTTAAGATGTTCTTTCGTACAAAGTAAAATTGCCTTTTGTTTTTTAAAGAAAAAAATACTTTTTTTTAATTAAGCATGCTGGTGTGGAATAAATATAGTTTGTTATTGATGGATGTGTCAGATTTAATTTTCCTAATAGGCTTCGTAGTTCTTGTTTTGTTGCTTTTTAGCCTTAGATTCTGAAATTTGTTGCTGTCGGTTATTCTGCCATGTTTACATGACTACATAAGCTATTATGTAAAACTATTGAAATTATAAATATATTTGAATCAAGTTCTCATTCTTTTTGGTCTGAGTCCATGACAACATGGTAGTAGTGGCATTTATTCAAATTCAACCCTACAATTTGCAACACAAAAAGAATGATAAGTCTGGTAAGAGAACTTTGATAGAACCAGATATCATTGGAGAATTTACTTGTTTATAAAATTGATTGCATATATCACTATTAAGTTTTTTTTTTTCTTTTGCACCTATACATTTTTATTTCATGTAGTTTCAAAAAGTTTTAGTCATCTTAATTTTTTGAATATTATAAGTAATATATCCGTGTGTTTATATGTTTTCAGATATTGTTCCCTTAACGTGTTTATATGTTTTCAGATATTGTTCCCTTAACTACTGTACAACTGGATATATTTTGGAAAGAGATGGATGGTGATGCTGATTGGGTATGCTATTGCTGATATTTTTTAATTGGGTAAACTAAACTTATCTGTGTTTTAGCCTAAATTTGATTGCCATCTATTGTTTTAAGAATGCCTTTATTTGTTTTTAATTATAAAATGTTCTGTCTCTGCAAATTGTGAACCTGCTTGAAAAATTACATTTTAAAATGGGTATAGAAATTGTAAATGGGATGTTGGTTAAAATTACACAATGATCTTTCATTCTAAAGTAATATGAAATCTGCTACTTTTTCGAAGTTTAGATGATCTAAACAATGGTTTGAACTTTCGACTGTTTAAGTTTATTTAATAGTACATGTTGAGAGAAAATTGTCTATGGGACACACTTGATCTCTTACTCATAGCTTGATTAGAATCTTAAGAAACACAAACACTACATTAACATGGATATGGGGACAGGAACCCACCACATATTAACATTGTAGGACATGGATGTGACACACACATATACATGCATAGAGCATATTGGGTGAGAGTATGAGAGCACGAGGGTAGTTAATTTCAGTCATACAATCATACATGGATGCCCAAGGTTAGATTTAAGTAAAACTCATTTTGACTAATCATTTATAGTTGTATGGTCTAGATTAGCTCCTTTCATCTTTCATGCTCTCTTGTGATACACAGATGTACATGCATGCGCGTGTGAAATTTTAGGGAAAAATCATTATTTATAATATGATAGAAACCTAGTATTTCACTACTAAAAATTGGGAAAATCTCCTCTGAATATAGCACTGCAGACCTTTGAGGGTCTACACCTCCCAATGCGAAAGGGCCCTAATTTCTTCTTACAAATGGCAATATGCTCTCCTTTCCTATCTTCTGTTGTATTTATACATGTTATACCCTTCATTGATTGTAGCTAACTAACTATTGAATACTGAATATAACTAACTAAACTAACTGACGGGTTAACTAATAATACCTCCCATCTAAGCTATCACCTTGTCTTCAAAGTGAACAACTTGGGTAGCTGCAAACAAAGTTCCATTGGGGGTCAGTCTGATTGAAGCCTGATGATCAAGCCAACCCCACATCCATACAACTGCAGCCCTAAAATAGACTCAACCCCCAATATCTTATCTTCATAAAGTATTCTTGTGGCCACAAAATACAAGGTTGATCAGCTACCAATAGGCTGCTCCTTCAAATGTTGGTATCTCCCTGCATCCATTCTTGATTTCTTCAGGATCTTGATTCTCCATTTGGATTAATCATGCACTTCTATGGTGGAATCTAAGTTGGAGGATTAAGAAGGTGCAAATGGGTTATCTAACAGAACTCTACCAACTAATGGCTTATCTACGTAATATCATGTAAATAAATGGTATTCAGTGTTCACTCTCACTGCAACAGTAAGATGAATTACATTCCTGTTTTAACTTAATATAGCTGGATTTCCAGCCATGAATGATCCTAGGCAGAAATCTCATAAAGTTTGGGATTTTTGCTTTTAATAAATCAGAGAATTAAACTAAATATAGCTGAATTTTCAGCCATGATCCTAGGCAGAGATCCCATAAAATCGGAGATTTCTGCTTCTAATAAATCAGGAAATTCTGATCCTATTTATTTGAATACAGAAATATCCTAAAATGGTGTATTATTCCTAAGTAATTGAAATAGGATTGAAATATCATGACATACATCATGTGCACCACAACAAAATGAAAAACTTGGAGGAAATGAAATTGTTACATGACAAGAGCACCCTCACCTTATTTTATTTTTTTATCATTAAAAATTGTTTGCACCAATCAAGGAAAAGATAATATAAAATTGGTTAAGGTGGTTTAGACATGTGCAAAGATCATTGGAGGTACCAGTGAGGAGAGTAGATTGCATGCTTTTAGCCTGGTAAAAAGGAGTAGTGGGAAACCAAGAAGGACACTGGAGGAAATTGTGAAGAGGAGTTTTGCTGTGAATAATATTCCTGAGAATTTGGTCTTTATCTAAAGCCCAACGGCATCGTTCAATTCATGTTGCTGACCTCACCTATTGAGATAAGGATTTTGTTGTATCATTAAAAGCTGCATAAAATTTGTATAGAACCAACCCGTGATAATTTTTTTTTGAAAATTTTAAATGATTATGTCCACCCCATGTCTGCTCCATATCTTACTACAGCTGAAAAAATATTTTTTATATGGCACATGTTTGGATGTGTTTGACACTTTTTATGTTGGACATGACTCCGAAACAGAGACATAGCACCAAAAAGATGTGATCTGGATTTACTGATTACAATTGATCAATGAATAAACCATGGGGCTAATTAGAAGCTAACTTACTGTGTAATGATGAGTAGCTAACTTATAGCCTGATCTCTAGATAATGAACATAATTACAATTGATACAGTGCAAATATTCAGTATAAATAACAGAATGAAACCTGAGGCAACATTTTTAAACCCTATACAAATATAATAACCTGCCACAACTTCTTAAGGTGTATCTGCCTGTTGGCATTGTCAATTCTGTTATACACATTGGAGACACTTTTAATGCTAGGAGAGGTTAAACACCTAACCATATTCAAGGCCTTTAATTAGCTTGGTTCTGATATTCAGTTAACCTGTTGATTTCACAAAGATGTTAATACATTGAAGAAAATTTTGGTTCAAGAAGATTTTGGTGATACAGAACTGCTTGGTTAGTTTTGATCTTAAGAACACTGGCTATAGGTGTATTCAAGATCTTGAAAGGTTTTGTTTATCTTGAAATTGTATTTTGTGTTTAAAGGCTAATGTTATTTTATTTCAATTTGTTGGTTGGCATTTAGAATGGTTTATTTGCATTTTTATTTAAGAGTAGGCAGTAGCATGTTCTTAACACTTGGAGAAACTGTTGACTAATTTAATAGTTTTCAGAAGGAAATTTGTTTGTACGGGCAGGGTGTCACTACCCACTTTTGTTTTGGTATTATTCTTCTTTTCCCTGCTGTTGTACTTGTATTTAATTTGATATCATCCTTAGGTATACTCCATTCAACCCTCCTCTTGGGAATCTAAAATCTATTTCTTAATCTCCGCATTGTCCAAAGAATTCAATGCTGTTTACTAATTAATTAAACTGTACAAAACTTTTTTTCAAATTCTTTTTGGGGAATTAGGTATCTCATTTCTGGTTGCATGTTAAGCTATCTTTTGGCATTTCACTTATTCCATGTTGTTCCTTTTCTTGTACTCTAGATATAAAATGGAATCATTTCTTTACAGGTTAGAGCAAATGATATGTATGATGGAGTTGAGGAGGACTATGACAGCTCAAGAGATGATATTTCATCTGTTTCTTCTTATAACCCCATGAAAGAGAGTCTACACAGAGGCTTTGGAAGTTCAGTATCGTTGCGATCTTCTTCTGCAAGATCATTGAACAAGGATGCTTCTACTTTAGAAGGTTTCCGAACAAGTTTATCTTCAAATATGGCACTTCCTCGGCTGTCTGTTGCTGAAGTGTTATCTGATTCTGGTGCTGGTAAGCAAATTAAACTATACCTGGGTGGCAGTTTATGTGTGAAACTGCTTATTTTTTCTTGTAGAAGTATATTTCTGAACCAGTGTCAGTGTTGGTTTATTATTAGTGTCTGATTGATATGGGTCATCCTTTACTTTTGCTTTGAAATCGAGGACTTGCTATGCTAATTCATTTAGAAAACAGATGCCTTGTCAACCCAGAAGTCATGTGCCATTGTCTCCCCTACTGAGCAACAGAAGCTGCGAAAGACATTTTCTGCAGAAGATGACGTGGGAGTATCCTCTTCACCTGATGCTGGGGCTGTAGAATCTTTATCATGTAAATTGATGAATATTCTTCTCTTCTAAAATTATTTTATGTGCTTTGGACACATTGGATATTGTGCTTCAAAATTTCAATTTTTTTTTCACATTCCATGTAAGCTAATTTTATGCAGACATTTTCTACAGCAGAAGGCTTTATTAGAGGAAGGTCTTATAATATCCGACTAGATGATCAAGTTTTGCTTAAATTTTCCCCTAAAAATTCCGACTCAACCTATTACTTCAGTGATGTGGTAAGGATAATCAAGTAGAGTTTGATAAGTGGTGTACATATGAAGTTTATTCACCGTCTTTCTTGTTACAGATAGGTGGCACTCTCACTTTCTTTCATGAAGAAGGAGCTAGGAGATGCCTTGAGGTGACTACCCTTGTCATCTGTTGAGAGTCAAACTAGTAGTTAACTAATCATTTATTGCGGTTGAAAGTTTGGAAGTGAATTTATTATAATAATTATTTTTCAGATCTCAATAACATTGGAAACTTCGGAAACTATAAATCGGCGATTTGTCCACCCTTCTAGAAGGAATTCTCCTACAATCACAAAGGTATTTGCTACTGCTTTTAGCTCTCACTACTCAAGCTTCTTTTGAACTGTTACTGATGGGTTGAATAAAAAACCAAGCTTCCATTAAATCCATTTAGATTGATGTTTTTGTTAATGATTTTCCTATAGTTTTCTTTGGCCTTAATCTACCTCTTTTTATCAGACTATCTTTGATTTTATTCACTTCTCACTACAATGTGTTGTTCAGAATTAATGATGTAGATTTGGTTTACTGGTGTCTTTTGATTAACCATAATGCATGATTATTCAAGGGCCAATCTCTGATTGACTCTTTGAAAGACATGCTTTTATAGTGGCTGTTTCCAATATTCGAGAGAAAGAAATGGGATAATATCTAACTAGAGAAAATTGATGAGCATGTATATATTTCAATATATTATTGGCTTCTGATTCTGACAATTGTGGTCTCAACTGTGCTTTTAGGTTCAGAGTGATCATCATGAGGTTGTAGCAGATTTGGTGCAGACAAGCTTTCTTTTTTCTATCCCCATGGATGGTCCAATGTCCTTCTCAACTCAACATGTATCTGTGCAATGGGTTCTCCGCTTTGAATTTTTCACAACTCCAAAGCATGTAGATTGGAAAAAGTATGAGTTTCACCCTTGACCACCTATTCTACCCATATTCACCTCTACCTGCTTTTTGGTTGATCTTACACGAGAGCAACTCATTCTACAGTCCACACTTCACACTCCACACTTCACACTCCACACAAGTGCCATTTTTGGCTGCACCCTACCTATATTTTAATCATAACCCAACTATTGTTTACTTTTAAGTTTTTTAACAATTTTTTGTTCTTAGACTTTATCCAGGACATACAGGCACCTGTCCTTTTTTGTGGGGACCATTTGTTATTTTATACTTGACGTGGATGAAATATAGGCTTCTTAATCTTTGTTTTTTAATATTTGAACCGTATATTTGTTCAAGGCATGGCCAAATATCAGCCTTTAGTTTTCATTGGCATTTATCCTACACATCATAAACCCTAATTCTTGTGATATCATTATGAACAATATCTTTAAGAATTTGGTTTTTAATAATGACACCTTGTGATCCATGTAGTGGACCTTGCCTAGTGGCATTAGCTATTGTTGCTGTATTACAAACCATGATTCCTGCCTCAAATGAAGAAAATAGGTTTCATGGAATCCCTAACGGCATTGGTCATTTAAATTTAGACATTTTTTTGAACCACAGGTATGAGCATCCTCTTCTAATTGAAGGAAGGGAAAAAACGGAATGGGTTCTTCCAATTACTGTACATGCTCCACCACCTAGAGCTCCTGCATCTGGTACAAAAAGCGAGAAACTTTTCTCTTTGGATCCTATGTGGATACACAATTGAAGGTATTATGAATCTTTTTGATTTACATTGAACTAGCTCCATTAATTGCGCATGTTAATTAGTGTTGAATATATGAAAATATCATATCAATACCTAAGAGTATTTTAGATTATTCTTTTGTTTTGCTATTTTCCATTATCTCTTAGGATTCGTTACCATATTTTCTTATCTCATGATTAGTTTCCCTAATGAAATAGGATTATGATTAGTAGAAATAAATGTTAATATTCCAAGTTTTATACGCACATACATAAATACTTTGTAATACATTACGTAGAATCAAGTCAACATCAATCTTTTAATATAGTCTCTACACTTTTCTTTTCCTCCCTCAATACCTAAAAAACCCTACAGTTTAGATAATTAGCACAGACATTATGTCAATTGTTCAATTCTTGAGTTCCAAGTCTCCAATACGTAAAACATCATCCTATATACTTTCTTTTGTCTTTTTATTGGTATATCACTTGATTGCCATTATGATCGATACTTACTCAACTGGTTTTGATATTGATTTGTGTTGTGCAGTTAAATTAAACTGAAGCTGAAATGTGTGCAACCGACCATTGTAGCCTTTTCAATGTGCCTCAAGCTTCAATTCCTTAATGTACAAAATTTTCACAAAATAGCAGCCAGTGAAATGTCAGAATGACTTGTAGCATACCAGAATTCGGGCAATTTGTCGTAATCAGTAAACTGAAATTTGGCAGAGGTCTTTTGAGTACAGTATTTCTTCTCATTTCATGTTTTTCTTATTTGCCTTTGGTGCGGGGTGATTTATGTCCAATAGTTCATCCAGTTAATTGATTTTATTCTATTTTTTATAACTCAATGTTTTTTAGTAGATTGTATTGATCTTTGTTTTGTTTTGGTACTAAATCATTAATTAGTGATAGAGGTGTATAAGTTGGTGTCTTAGATTTGATGATTTCAATCTCTTAGACATCTTGGATCACCAATGTTAACTTTGCTTTGTACACTTATTTCATTTCTTTTAGATACCGTTAATGCTACTCAAGAGCGGATTATGTTTGGAGGGTTAGCTTATACCGGATAAAAAGGGATTTAGAATTTTTATAATGAGAGGCTTCTTCATAATAAAATATAGAATTTAAACTGCTGATGAAAGAAAAACTTAGTATTGAATTAGAATCCTATAAATTACAAACACTTGTATAATAAACCAATAGGATATAAGGATTGCTCTTTTGTTCTTTCACCTAATGTTTTCCGTAAGGAAACTTGGTAAAATATGACTAAATGACCAGGTGAAATAATAAAAGATAACAAAAGTGAATGATAAAATGATAATTTTTTGAGTGGTGGCAGTGGTGCTAGGTGTTTCTTTGTTTTAGAGTAGTTTCTTGTAAAATGTGTATTTAACACTCGATATAATGTTTTAAAGAATTAAAATGACTTAATTTTCCACTTGGTTATGATTAATTATTGCTAACCACATTTTCATGATAAATTAATTGTCTGTCTATTCATAAAAAATATAATACCTATTGTCTGTTTTGCAATACAATTTAAGTTTTTGTAAAATTAATAACTGGAATCTAACAAAAACTATATAGAAATTGTAATAAATTAAGTTTTATAATTTAATTAACGTTTACACTTATAAATGATGTAAGCAAGTTATTTAATGAAAATATTAAAAATCTAAGTTTTACATCCCTCCCTAACAAAAAGTAAAAATAAAAATAAAATTCGTTCAGAAAATTTTACTTGCGATGGATAAGACCTGAACATCTTTTCTAATTATAAAATCCCCAAACCTCTCCACAATGTCACGGGTCAACTTTTCTTCCAAATGTAACGGATCAGGCTTCTAAGAAACGAGAAATGATTAGGAATGTATTTTTCTCAACTATGAGACGTGGAGCCATTATGAATATTAGAAGGAAAAAAAGGTAAGTCTATTTGACAATTGAAGGATCCATCATGATGAAGAATTATATACTATCCAATAAATTTAATAAGAGAGCTTTTATGGATTCCATAGCCTTGTTCATCCTAGTCACAAATGTTATTTCTATATAAAAGGATAAATTATGGAGATAAACATGAAGGGAAATTGGATGTTTGTGCTGATGGCTACCATGGTATCAGTAAATTTTGCATGTTTTTAGATGGTGCTAGAGCATGATTCTTAGTTTTGGGACAATTGACTTGGTCATTTAAGCTACAATGGTTTGAACACGCTTTCCTCTAAGTGGGCTGCCCTCTATCACTACTCTAGGAGACCTTTGTACATGTTGTTTGGCTGGGAAACAACATCGAAATTCTATATCGAGAAAAAGTCTATGGAGCATCCAACAACCTTCAACTTGTTCATGCAGACATATGTGGATCTATCAAACCAATTTCAAGCAACAACAAGAGGTATATTCTGAATTTCATTGATCATTTTTCTCGCAAGACTTGGGTCTACCTCTTACATGAAAAATTAGAAACTTTCTCCCTGTTTAAAAGTTTCAAAGTGTTGGTTGAAAAGGAAGTTGGGGTAAGCATTGTTTGTTTAAGAACAGATAGAGGTGGTGAATTTACTTTAAGCAAATTTGGAAAATTTTGTCAAGGTCAAGGTATAAGAAGACAGTTGACAGTAGGCTACACACCTTAGCAAAATGGAGTTGCTGAGAGAAAAAATAGAATAATCATGAATATAGTACGTTCTATGTTGATTGAAAGATAAGTTCCTAAGATATTATGGCCTAAAACTACAAGATGGTGTGTTCATATTCTCAATAGATGTCATATAACAACTGTGTAGAACAAAACTCTTGAAGAAGCATGAAGTGGAGTGAAACCAACAATTGATTATTTTTGGGTGTTTGGATGCATAACACATGTTCACACAACAACGAGTCAAATTGGATGATAAAAGCAAGAATTGTGTTCTCCTCACTGTAAGTGATGAATCCAAAGCATATTGTTTGTTTGATCCAATCAACAAGAATGTACTAATAAACAAGGATATGATATTTCAAGAACATAAAGGATGGAATTGGGACTAGAATGAAGAATACCAACAGGATATTCTTGATTGTGGAGAAGATGAAGAATATGTTAGTGACACCAAAGAACAACATGAGGAGAATGCTGTGGATAGTAATAATGATCGAGAAATCGAGGAACAAAATGAAGGGAATGTTGTGGACAGTTCCACAGGCACTAATGCTCCTTCTATCAATTATGAAACTCTAGTTAAAGGGAGGATTAGAAGGAATCGAAGAGAGCTAGTTTGGATGATTGAATACGAAAGAGGAGAAGGTCTATCAAATAATGTTGACCTAAATGTGATAATGGTAACTGGAGATGATCCAATGTCATTCGAGGAGAAGGTCTATCAAATAATGTTGACCTAAAATATCAATGTTTTTAAGGTCAGATGTGATTGTAATTTAAAGTCATAATTAAAAATTTAACATATTCTTAAAGGCCTTTCTACATAAATTTGTTATTCAAACAAACATTCTCCACAAACACACTAAACTTGTCATGAGAACAGGTCGAAAAAGAGCTTTTATATTAGTCTAAGTGTCCAATACCTTTGACTATAATATATGTTAGAATTTCACACTATAATTTGCTTTACAAGTACTCTAGAAGTAAGTATGTAAAAATGGGAAAAAAAGAAGTATGTAAAATGGAAGGATAGTATTTATTGTGATTTCTATGTTTGTTACTTTAGAGGCTTGATATACCTTCTTTTGTACAAAACTCAGTTAATTGTTATAGATGGATTGCTTAAATATTATAATCATACTTCAAGATTTTCTTGAGACAACAATGTTGTTTGCTGTGTACTTAAAGATGATATTGTTTTATGTTTACCTTAATTATTATAAAAGTATTGCAGTAGCATGATATAGCCTTAATGATTATTATTTTTTGGATTAAATATGTTTTTTTTATCATGTAAAATGAGTAAATTTCAATTTTAATTCCTATAATATTTAATTTATTTATTTTAGTTTTCATCTTTTTAAAATCTAAATTCAATGTTTTTAGTTTTTATTATCAAGACAACTAATATCTATGTGTCTAAATAAATGTCATGTGACCCAATCTTAGGTGGCACCAATAAGGCATATATGGTGTTATGTTAACACAAGACTCTAAATTTTTTTAAATCCTAAAATAAAAATTATTTATTTATCTTAAAATAAATATAATGATTTTAAATTTTGGAAAGAGAAATTAAATATTTTTTATAGAAATTAAATTCTTAATCCACTCATTTAAAGGAATAAAAATTAATAATTTTAAATTTTAAAGTTTAAAGAATGAAACCAATAAACATTTTAATGACCGAATCTAAAATTAACTCGTTTTGAAGATATTAATTAAAGACATATTTAACCTTTACTTTTATTAACCTTTTTTTTTATATATATTTTGCATGTTGATAGAGAGTGATTAGAGAAAAAAAATGTTCCCAACAAGTTTTCAATCATGATCCAAATACTACACAACTAATATTAAAATGTTACTAAAATTAGGAAGTAACATGCTTTCAGGTCACATTTTTAAATGCCGAAATTAGAAAATTATGTCTGGTGGTTCAGGTAGGTCAGTATTAGTTATGTGTTGTCATCATCTACTTGAATATTTTCATGAGGGCCATTTTTTCGAGTGGAGGATAGTTATGGTGTTTGTGAATGATTTAATTAGGTGTAGGTTTTTTATCCGTAAAAGTCAGATATAAGAAAATTTATAATAATATATGCATCATGATTAATTAACTGAACTAAATAATTAAGGGTGGTGGTAAGGTGAGTTTGGTTATTGTTGGTCATAGATGGACTCACTTTGCTCTCAATATTAATTGCTACCCTTAAGGAAAGTAACACCAGAGGAGGTTTTCTTATGTTTCATGCACAGTAGCTAAGAATAAATTCCCTTAATGTAAAATGCAAAAAGAAATATATTTTAGAGAATAGAATACAATTATTTTTTTAAAAAATAAGAAGTTATTTATGTGAAAAAATATATGCACTTATATAATAAATTGTAAAATTATTAAAATTTCTACCATTGATGTTGTTTTGCATATTAACGTGATCGAGACCGATGAAGTGAGATGATGATGAGGGAGATGATTGTTAGAATCAAAATTAATCATTTGAAGAAAAACATCATCACTCTTTAAAATAAAATCAATCATGTTATTTACAAAAAAAAATAAAATGTTATGATTCATATTAATAAATTATTTTAGAGTAGTACGTTTTCTTGCAATTTGGTCTTTTAAACCAATACATTCGTTTTGAAGTCTTTGTCTCCTTCCAACAATGGGATGTAAAAAAAGAACAACGCATGTAACTTGAGGATCATGACTTGTTTTTTAGACAACTCTAAGATTACTTTTTTGTTATCTCTATTTTAGTCCAACTATGCTTTAGGTTCTATGCATTAAAGATTACACACTATCTATACACTCAATTAGATACATTGAATCTTGAATTATCCAAAAATTGTTAGATCACTTTAATTAACCTTAAGAGATTATTCATAATACATAGTTATTTACATATAAGAACTAATTTTAAATTAAGGATCCAATAAATTGTTATCCTCTTATAATATATTGTACAATGGTGATGAATACTTGTAAAGACTTTAATGTCAAAGTTAGTAACTAATTAGGATAGTAACAATGCAAGTATATGAAAAGAATGTACCTAGAGATATAGGGTGTAGTGTTGATGTATATATTTGAGACATGGGGAGGTGACATGTTAGAGCATCTTCATTTGTGATTTTTTAATTTGAGTTCTTAACTTACTTTGTATGGGTCTCACATGTTAGTGGTGGATTCAAGACCTTAACTTAATAGAGACAATTTATTTAAAAGAAATAATAATAATAATATAGTAATAATAATAATAATCATATATATGAAAATAAAGATATAAATATTAAAATTAAAAAAGTTTTAATATGTCTAATAAAATAAATTATATACTTTATAATTGTTCTTGATGTGATCTGATGTTTTAAAATTATTGAATGATTGACTTGTTAATGTTATTTAATACATTACTCTCAATATAAGTCATGAGACAATAATTCATCTATGCATTTTCCATTCGACTACACAACCTATTTTTCACAATTTTCATGGTAGAAAAGGCTCTTTTTACTATTGTTGGACAACGAACAAAATCATTGCTACCTTTTAAATAAGATAAACCAATGGATAAACAATATGTCTTTTAGTTTCAACCAACTTCTCTAATAGATAATCCCTCCTTTTCAAAGATGCAAATTCAACATTGCTACGCATGCCAATGATGTAAGTCTCAAGTTGATTACAAGCATCACTAAATCAATTGAAGAAAATTCACCTGGATAAAACTTTGGAAATTCAATTAGCCTTTTTTTTTTTTTATCAAAAGAAGAAACCAAATTGGATGGATTCAAACAAGTCATATGAAAGAGTAATTGAGTATTTTTGTTAGTGAAATGATCATTAAGTTCATGAAGGTACAACTCCATAATAGTATAAAATAATTCAACATGATAGTGATGCTCTATTGTGATAGTTTTAGCTTTACCTCCATGTTGTGATTTCCCCATAGAATAAAATGTATCTTCTATATTAGAAATGTTAATAGCATGTATGTTGCAAAATAAAATTATTTCCTACAATAAAGATTCTCATCTATTATCTCTCGTAATTTGTAATTGTTGCTTTGTGATGTTAACAAGTTTATATCATTGATGATATCTTGATCTTTCCTTTGCAATGCTTGTGAAAATTCATTTGAAATACCCAAGACATTTTTCATCAAATGCAATATGAATGCAAAATCAAAATCTTCTAACAAATGTAAAAGACCATTCTCTTAAGTTCTTTGATATGCATTTGACCCATTTTTTATAATTTCAAGAACATCGATTATAGCAGAATACATCAATATCAAATTGATCAAAGTTGTATAATGTGAATCCCAACGAGTATCAATAGGTTGTTTAACACTAGTTTCTTGATGCAAGTCTTGTCTACAAGGAATGTCTCCTTTTTCCAATGCCTCTTTAACATTGATTATTTGTTTTTGATGAAGCATGTCATGTCATTTACAAGACCCCAATAACATTTAATAAAGTAGAGAATAAATTAAAAAAAGAAGCAACTTGAATATGATTTTTGGCAACAACAACTAATGTAAGTTATAATTGATGAGCAAAACAATGTATATAAAATGCAAATGGATTCTTCTTTAAGATCAAACTTTTCAAACTAGAAAATCCCCCTTGCATGTTGCTAGCACCATCGTAACCTTGTCCATGAATTCTTGATATACTAAGCCCATGTTTGCAAAACAATTCATCAATTGAAAGTTTTAATACTATAATTGTGGTATATTTGACACGAACCATGCTATGGAAGCGTTCAACAATGCTTCCATTTTTGTTAATGTAACGCAAAGCAACAACTATTTGTTCCTTATTCAAGTCACGAGCTTTATCAACAAGAATAACAAATAGTTCATCTCCAAGATTAGTAATAATAACATTAGTAGTTTCTAAAGCAACAACATTAACTATATCCTTTTGGATTTGTGGAGCAATTAATTGATGATATTCAGGAGCATTTTTTAAGACAACATGATTTATTGATTCATTATGTTCTAAAAGAAATTTTAGGAGTTCAAGAAAATTATCTTAGGTAGCAAAATTGTTTGATTCATCATGACCATGAAAAGCAAATCCTTGTTTCAATAGAAAACAAACGCAATCAATTGATGTCATTAAACTCTTTGACATAAGTAACAAACTTTTTTAAATTGTTTTGATATTGCAACTTCAATATGTTGATTTTGATTAATCAAATCTTAACACTTCTTCCAAGAAATGTTATAAGCATTATTGGGGCCTCTAATATGAGATGAAAGTCTTTATTTCTTATTCCAATTTGTGAATTCTTCCATCACAAATGTATCACCACCATATTGCTTTCCAAAATCAGACCTAAAAAGATAACATAAGCAAAATGCGACATTTTTTTTCTATAATATACTCTAACCAATTGTCAAATTCATTAAACCAAGAGAGACAAAATCTTCTTAAAAAATTTTCAATTTCTAATTTTTTTTATACTATACTCTTTGTATCTTTTCTTGATCATTATAATGATATGCTCATATTTTAATTTACTTTCCTAGATCTGATGACAAGTCTTCTAACTTAATTTCAACTTATTGTTGTGGGAAACTTGATTGACAAGCTTTCAATGAAGATTTTTATTCATTTGATGGTAATTTTCTCTTAAAAAATATTTCTGTTATCTATTTAAAATTAAAAATAGTAATCATAAGAGAGATAAAATGTATAAAAAAAGAATTGACAATAATTAAAATTTATTTAATTAACAACAATTCCTAATTTAAAATAACAAAAAAAATTATTTAAAATCAATAGCCAAATCAAAAGTTACAAAGTAAGAATAATAATATAAAAAGTGAACAAATTTAACAAAAATAATTATGATATTAATTTTTTAAAATTTTTTTTTAAATACTAAACATTTTGATAGCATTTTTTAAATACAAATAATGAACATTTTTTAAATACTTAAAAAATAATCATTTTGTAAAATACTAAACAATTTTTAACTAAAGCTACAACTTATCTCACGGTAACTAAAATTTTTTAGTAAGTTTCAAAGAAAAATATATATTTATATTATATAAGTATATAATTTAAAGGAAAGTAAAGTTATAGAAATCATATATGTTATATATAAATCAAGATGCATAATGATTCAAAGTTTTTTAATTTCAACAATGAAAAAAAATCTACCGACTCACCAAAGATAAATCCACTTTGTGCATTGCAATAAAAACTAGACCACTACAATAAAAATCACCTTCAAATAATGTTGTCGAATGTCGATCATTCAATGTCATGGTGAACCATTAAAAAGATCAAAGTTGTATTGCACAAACATAACAGTGTAAAAGCTACATGAAGCACATGGGATATGAGTATGGTAGAATATCAAATGAGACAAAGGAAAGTTATTGAGAGCTTACTAAAAAAGATTGAGAGAAGAAAGAAGAAAATGGATTAACTAATGTATGAGAAATTATTATGCAAATAGAATGATTGGATTTTGAATCTAGATTTGACTTTTTTTACAGTTAGTGGTAAATTTTAAATTTTAAAATCCTCAATGGTTAAAGTTGATGTCAAATTTTAAAATGATCATCAATTAACGTCACTAGTTTATATTTAGTGATCCGGCAAAGGAAATTTTTTCACATGTTGCACTTTTATTAGCCAATTAACAAAAGAGTAATTAAAGTCATCTTAAATTTTGAAAATGATATATATCAATAGAAAGAATTTTTTTTTTTTAAATCCTACACTTAAAAGGAGTGGTGAAAGTACTAATATTGTTGTATAGTCTAAATCATAGTTAACGATGTTATATATATACCAATTTATCTCTTTTTCCTAAAATATATCAACAAACTTCCTACTTCCTAATATAATTATTATCAATTATGTATGAATATTATGAACATCTAATTTTATATGTATAAATAAAAATAGAATACAGAAGAGAGAAAATGAAAGGGTGAATTTTTTTAAAAAAAACTAATAAATACATTCTTTTTATGGATGGCAAGATATAAATACTAAATCATATCTTGAACTAATTGAGGTGTTTTTTTATAATATTGAAAAGCTAAGAGAAGATATGTACAACTAACAGTTTTAACTAGTAAATCAAAACTAACATATTTCTTGGTGAAAAATAGGTCAAAAGAGTAGGTTATCTAAACATTGTATAACATTTCTTTAATTAAACCTTACTTGAGATTGGATAAATCACTCATTTACATCTTTTCCTTCCCTTGCATAAAGAGAAGACTACCAAATAATAGAATATTCGAAAAGAGATCACTCATATAGGCCTATTGTAAATTTAGTGCATATAATTTAGTTGAAATTTCTTTTATTGCTTTTATATATTTAAATTTGAGGCTCTTGAAAAAAAATAAAATGAAGGCTTATGAATTGTTGTAAATTGCTTTATGTAATGTGTCCATCCAGAGTGGTCACTTTAAGAATAGTTTGTTTAATTATCTCATATTTTTCTCTATGTTTTATTTACTTTATTCGTTGTTATCGTTATGATTATTATTATTAAAAATAAATCATAATAGAAACTGGTTAGTTTAGGTGCGATAACTTAATAAATCTATAAATTAATTTAAGACATTTAAGTTGTGACAAATGGTCATTTAACCTTTGTATTTTGATTTATTACAATGATGTTTTTAATTTGATTGAATAGATTGTGAATACTTGAATCACTTTAATTCCTGTCATGCATGGATTGTTAAATTTGAATGTTTGGTTGTATTAACTATTTTTCATTTTGGGTGTTTCTTGATGAGTTGTGTTAGATTGTTTTAAGATATTATATAGTATAAATATTGAACATTAAAAGTAGCTTGAGACAAATTTTTAGCTTTATTAAAAGTACATTTTGTTTTTTGTTTTTCCTAATAAATTTACACTAAAAGAGAGCCTAAAATAGGATAAAATGTAGATGAGATTTTGAAGCAAAAGACGCCTTTGTTTGATGTTGAAAATGGTCTCTGGAATAGTGTTTTTATTTTATTTTATTTTATTTTATTTTATTTTATTCAGTGAGTTAAATAGCCTAAAACTGTTCGAAATAAGTCCTAATACGTAAGAATAACATTTGGATAAATAATGAGGTTTGGAATGAATATTAGGAAGTTATGTTAATGTTTTAAAGGACACTAAGATGGAAAACGTGAAAACTGTTCAAGTAACAAGTGTGCTTATTTAAATATGTTGTCACTATGTTTTAGTATCAAAATAAAATTTTAAGTGTTAGGGGATAGTGGAAAAACAATATAACATAAATTAGGATGTTAAGAATGAAGACTTCGAATTTTTCTAACTTAATTTTTTTGTTTCATAAAAGTTTTAAAAACAGAACTTAAATTGATTATGACTAAGTTATGAAATGATACGCTCTAGGATGAATAATTTGTATAAAAGTTGAAGTATAGAAATAGGAAATTAAGTGATTAAATAATTAGTAAAATTTTTACAAAATAAGTTATTTGTTTTTGGGCATAAGTGCAGAATAACTAAAATAAAAAAATGCACTTATTGGCAAGCAAGTTTGCTGAGAAAAAAAGTTACTTAGAAAATTAACATTTTTGAAAAACAATAGGATGTATGAAAAAATGTAGTGGCGGTGTCCCAAAACATCCAGAAATGCAACATGACGTTGTAAAAATTAAATAACAGTTAAATTTAGTTCTTATATGTATAGGGAACATTTCCACATTCCGACTTCAATTGAATTAAATATAAGTGTTTTTTTGTTATACATATACGTGTTTATGTAGAAATGTAACTTAAATTACAAAATTTAGTTTAAAAATAATAAAACATAATAAGAAAGAGTAAATTAAGAAATAATTATTTAATTATTTCATTTGAAAATAATTAGAGAGTTGATACGATTTTAAAGATAATGCAAATTTATCAATATAATTAAAATGTGACGGAAAAACTATTATGAAAGAATTACAATTTTATGGTTAAACCAACAAAAGTAATATCATTGAGTAACCGTGAGAAGAGAATACTAAATTAAAAATATAAAAAATCTTTGTGAAAATTCTCATAAATAATTTAAATTAGTTAACTTTTAGGAAGCATAAAATTTAATAAAGACAGAAATCTTATGAAAAAATGAGATAGATTCATATGCTTGTTTGACTTATTTATTCTAGAGTGTGTATCATCATTGTGGACAATGACACTCTTGATACAACGATAAATTTCTTGTTTGTCTTTGAGTTGTAAACCTCGAAGAACGAGATATGAATTTGTCGTCTCTAAAACTGGAGGTGAGGGATACACTATTGTTCCATAAGTTGAACGCAAGAGGCGATATCCACAAACGAGTAGATGAACATGATATCAATAATTGGCAGGGCGATGAGTCTTATTGTGTTGTGAATCATTCTAAGGCCAAAGGGCCTTTGATCATAGGACTTGGGGCTTTGAGCCTATATTAGAGAAATGTTGGAGGCATGAGAGCTTGAGATTGTGATGTTGTGCATGAGACATGATGACCCCATTGATGTGATAGTCAATAAAGGTGAAATGTTGGCCTTGTACAAGTCATCATATTGGTGCCTAAATTAATCTGAGACTAGGTTGTGATGACGTGATGGAGGTAGTTGTCAATCATTATGCAAAAATTTGCGTGAGAGAAAATTAAGGACAAAGATTGTGTGGGTTGATTACAGTATGGTACTTGAAGAATATTCGTAGACTTATAGAGTCCTAAGAAGTAGTATGATGTGTCAAATTGTGACAATTCTAAGGGTTAAGGAACTCACGTGACTGACTTGGTATCCTTAACGTATACGGAGCATTATCATGGTTAATCGAGAGTATCCTCATTCAAGTACTAGTGAAGTAAATAAATAATTATGAACGAACATCATGTAAGTCCTTTATGACTTGTAGGGTTGAGAGACATTGAGGGCCCAATTGCAAGAATAGTGAAGTAATTAGGACGTTACAGTAAGGAATGAGGTACAAGAGTGAAGTGATAAAACTTAGTGTTGAGAGTACAAGTACAAGTTAGAACACGTGACTATGTTTATTTATATGACTTTAAAGTAAGCAGAGGACTGACTCCTTACATCTTCTTTTTTTCAAATCGAGATGTTAAGGTTCTATCGTCCTATATTTCGTCTAGCAATTCAGCCCATCAAAGGGCGATGGGTTTATGGTCCTCTCTTTGAGGAAGATACCTTCATTGTATCAATGTGTTTCACTTTTATACCACCAAAGGACTCACCACATGGGAGGGCAGTACATGTGGACCTACTAGTCATATTGACGCAGGTGTCGACCCTTGTATACTCTCAAGCATCAACTTTTTCTTCTCCTGTGTCCTTGGGATTTACCTTTCCTGATGCAACAACAATAGATGTAGTAGGGAACATCATTGATGCCCCCTCTCTTGTAAGCATCATCTCAAATTCTTCCTTTTCCCCTTTTGATTCACATTCCATGTGTGGATTTTTCTTGCCAAGACATTCGATGGATTCGAGTGTGGCATAGACAACTTCTACCCCAATGGAGGAATCAAGATCTACTAAGGTCGTGGTTGAAGAAAAGGAGAAGGAGTCATCTAAGGAGGAGGATCCCTTCGAAGGATCCGCTTAGATAGAGACTATGATGTATATTTACAAAATGTATAGATAGGATTTACTACTTATTATTTTAACTAGAATACTACTGACTGGTAAACTAGGTTCATTTCTTTTGTATATGAGCATTGTAAATTTTTTTTTGAAAAACTTTATTCTTTTTGGTAAATTTTCTTATCTATATATTGGTACTCATATGTTGATTATTACTATGGTGAATATATAAGTATGAATGCACTAATGAGTTGTTGATTTTTATATTTGAATTTACATATATTACTTAAGGATATCTACATCTATGTGGTATATTGTAATATCCTATTTAAAATAAATAAATTATATTCAGGAAAATAGCCTTGAATTAGAAATTTATAATTTCTTTTGAAATATTTTAGTTTATCTAAGATTAGAATTTAAATTTAGAAGAAATATTATTTAAATTTAGAAGATAATATAATTTAAAGTGAAGAGATATAATTAGTT
>JAMLFT010000767.1:0-36898 GCA_026544285.1 Pachyrhizus erosus | reverse complement strand
ATATATTTAAAATATGATATATAGATTATTTTATATATTAAATATTAAATTTTTTCTTATTTCTCTCTTTTTATTGTATCATATTTAACATGTTATATATATTTTCGTTTTAGATGTCAAATAGAATTTAATGTCTATTAAACTTTTCCTATAAGTTAATAAGAGAAACATAAAAAATAGAGAATATCAAATAAGTTTATAACATATGAATGTCTTATATCATTGCTCTTCCAATAAAAATGATTTTTGGACATCTAGAAGAAAGAAAAATATCAAAAGTAATAGATGATATGATATATTAATAGGAGAGATAAAGAAAAATAAAAAGTACTAACAGAGAGTGTTGTAAAAAATGAAATTAAGTGAGAAGATTTAAGCATAATAAAAGAAAATTGATTGGTAAAGTGCATGTTTTCCAAGTGTGAAGCCTACTTCTTCGCAACTTTCTGCTGTTCCTTTTCTGTTTAAAGACAGAAGAGAAGCTTATAAAAGGCCCCTTGGCTTCACACTTTCATTAGGTCTGATTCCATTGAAACACCTGCTTTTGTATTTTACTACGCCAAAAAATGGAAGCTCCTTTTCATCAAGTGTGAAACCTTTTCCTCATCCTGTTGCATACAGCACATGCAAGTTTCATTTGTTTCTTTTCTGTTTTTTGTTTCCTAGAGAGAACCAGAGGAAGAGAAAGTAGAAAGAATCAGACAGGCTAGCTCCATGTCAGACTCACTTCTGACTTTCTGCTTGCTTTCTACCATCCTTGCTCTTATTCTCATCACCTTCACTTTCACCAAAAGAAAGAAACCAACTCTTAATCTCCCCCCTGGCCAAATGGGGTGGCCCCTTCTTGGGGAAACCATAGGGTATTTGAAGCCTTACCCTGCTGTTACACTAGGAGAATTTATGGAGAAGCACATAGCAAGGTAAAATCACACCCCATGAAAAACTAAAAACAGAAAAAAAAATCCAAAATTTAAAATTTTCAGTCTGTGCAGGTATGGTACAATTTACAAGTCAAACTTGTTTGGGGGGCCAGCCATAGTCTCAGCAGATGCAGGGCTGAATAGGTTCATATTGCAGAACGAAGGGAAGTTGTTTGAGACCAGCTATCCTAAGAGCATTGGGGGAATACTTGGGAAATGGTCTATGTTGGTCTTAGTAGGGGACATGCATAGGGACATGAGGAACATATCACTCAACTTTCTCAGCTATGCCAGGCTCCGAACACATCTAGTCAAAGAGGTGGATAGACATGCCCTTCTAGTTCTTACCTCCTGGAAGCAAAATTCTACTTTGTCAGCTCAAGAAGAAGCCAAAAGGGTAACTAAATAACTAATTCTCTTGTCAAAATTTGATTATTCTAGTTAAGAGTTTATTTGGTTAATTAATTAATTGAGTTGCAGTTCACCTTCAATTTTATGGCGAAACATATCATGAGCTTGGAGCCTGGGAAACTCGAGACAGAACAATTGAAGACAGAATATGTCTCTTTCATGAAGGGTGTTGTATCTCCTGCACCTTTGAATTTGCCCGGAACAGCATACTGGAAAGCATTAAAGGTAACACAATAGTCAATTAGTATTTAATAGTACTTTAGAGGACCCCCTTTTCCCATAATTAATTAGTGGGACAGAACTTTTAATTTTTAATATTTGTGACGTTTCCTTTACCATGTGTTTTACAGTCTAGGTCCACCATATTGAAGATTATAGAGGCGAAAATGGAAGGGAGGGCCAAGATGATCCAAAAGGGTAATGCAAGTTTGGAGGAAGATAGTGATCTTCTAAATTGGGTTTTGACGCATACAGATCTTTCAACTGAGCAAATACTTGACTTGATATTGAGCTTGCTCTTTGCTGGCCATGAAACCTCATCGGTAGCCATAGCTCTAGCTATTTACTTCTTACCGGGGTGTCCTCGAGCTATGCAACAATTAAGGGTAAGCATGTATCACTATGCTACGTGGAATATTTTCTTGGGACAATTGCAACCAAAAAAATAAGAATAAAAAAAGATTAACTTTACTCCTAATTAATAATAGTTAATTATTTGCATTCCTTTTGGAAAATTAATAGGAAGAACACGTGGAAATACTCACTTCCAAGAAGCAGACAGGGGAGGTTGAATTGACTTGGGATGATTACAAAAGAATGGAGTTTACTAACTGTGTAAGTCACAAATATATGGAGTAAATAAATTGGGATTTATCTTTCTATCCTTTGTTATCTTAATAACGGTAGTAATAACAATAATTATTCTTTTTTTTTTTTTTAAGTTAGTAGCATTTAAAAAGTTTTATTATATGGGGTATATGAAGCCCAACATTAACGTGTTTGCAAATGACTACCAATCTAAGTTGATACTAAATTGCTCTTTGGTTTTTGTGAAGGTTGTGAACGAAACACTTAGACTAGGAAATGTTGTGAGGTTTCTCCACAGGAAGGCTCTTAAGGATGTTCGGTACAAAGGTAAGAAGTAGGAGGATATAGTATCAATATTTGATTACATTTTTGGTTGAAAGAAAAAAAATACCAAAGAGGAAAGGTTGGTTTAAGTGTTGCAATAAAAGGGAAAGGTACCGGAAAACCAAGGTCTTATTATGATGTGTATTGAGAATGTGTGTTTGTGTTTAAAAGGTTATGACATTCCATGTGGGTGGAAAGTCCTTCCGGTGATCTCAGCTGTGCATTTGGATCCTGCACTTTTTGACCAACCTCAGCAATTCAATCCATGGAGATGGGAGGTCAGTTCTATTTATAACTAAAGAGTATACACTCATTGCACGCCTTCCATGATTATCATCCTTCCCTTTTGTTTTTTTATTCTTCTTTTCTAGAGCCAAGGTTTAAAGAGTGTGTTAGAAAACGGGAAAAGAGATTATTAAGCACTAAGAAGAGGTCCCCATCCCCTAGCACTTGAATTCAATTGTGGCTTGCTGTGGATTGCCACATGCAATCACTCCATTCCTGGGAGGTGTGGCCCGCGATTGAACAAAATTCAAATGGATAATGGGGGTTGAGATTTTGCCCAAACTACCGAAGGGTATATATTATTAGTTGCCTATTTAGCATAGACTATATAGTCTTAGTCTTGGCCAAGACAGCACGGATAATTCATAACAATGACATCTTGGATTATCTAATTTTATCTTTTTAACTTTTATATTAATCATGTAACTATTATAATAATAATATATTATTGTATTTGTAGTAATTCATTGTAAAATATTAATTCAAAAAACTAATATTTTATGTTTTATATGTTATGATGTTTTTTTTTTTAAATTTTAACACTTATTAAAGTCAAGTGTTTCATATTATATGTATTAATTAATAGTATTATAAAATTCATCCAACCATAACTTTTACTTTATCAAATTCAGCCCTTGGACGTTTTCTCTTTTTACATTTTTGTCTTTTACTCACGAATGACTTGATAATAAAAATAAAGCAAACATTGTAATTGTTTTTTTTTTTAAAAAAAAAAAAAACTTTACCTTTTGTACGAAGACTGTTGTAGTTAATTAAAATTGATTAAAAATTATAAAATAACGAAAACACTCGTTAAATATGTAAGAAGTATAAGTCAGAAAATTTTATATTCTTAAAAAATTCTTACCCATAAAAGAGAATTTATTCACGACAATGTGTTGGACAATGTTTTTATATATCCGCGTGTCTCTAGTTGTATAGCTAAGTTATAGGTGGTAGCTTCCTTCAGCTTAGTTTCTAGCCTCCTTTCTAGCGCAAAACACTTAACGTTTGGCGCTTCAGAATCAGGCGCCCTCATGAGGTAGACACCCCGTATAACTTTGACGAAGCTGAAAAGAATGCCTGATCCGTTTATCCTTCTTGTTGACTTAGTCCAAACCTGATAACTTGCACATTAAAAAAACTGAACTGTTTCATAAAGAAGCCACTCACAACTACTCATGTCATGCTGTATTTATCGTTCCATTATAAGCAATCAATCATAATATCATAATGGATCAAACTTAAACTAAACATTTTAGGTTTTTTGTTATTTGCTAGTCTCAAATAGTCATTAGGTTAAAATCACTAAATTCATGTCGATCAAGAGTAAACATTAGGCATATACACTTTACAAAGTGTAACGAAGGCTATAAAGGTTTGAGAGTAGAGTTCCTTCTAAGCATTGGGATAAGGTATAGAGACGAAAAGATAAAAATAAAAAAAAAAAAAAAAAAAAAAAAAACCCACATATATCAGCGGGTAAAACCTGTAACAGATTAAATTTGAATAGGTGAATAAGTATTTACAGATAAAATAAATGAATTTTCTACCCACTTACGAGAAACAAAGTATCTGTATTTGTGTATATCTGTTATGTAAAATTCCATCAGGCACTTAATTATATATTTTTTATTTTCCAAACTCAATTACAAACAATTTAGTTTTTTTAGATTTAAATGTAAGTAAATTTAAAGTTTTTTATATTTAAAAAATACATACAAAATCTGGTTGGATATATGTAGCTATTGGTGATTAGCATTGGTAAGGACAATCCTGTAGTAGCTACAGGTGAAGTGTCATAATCAGCGGAGAAGGATCTTGGGAACAGTAGGGGGGTCCCACTGGATGCGATGAATGATGATGAACACACCTCTTTTTGTGCACGTGTGGGCAGGGCCCTGTGGACTGCGGTTCCAGATCATAAATGCCCGTGTGCAAGTGGGCCCCTCACATGCACGTGCATGTCTTCTTTTTTCTTTTGTCTATAGTCTACTGCCCCTACCCCTGCTTCATTTATTACTTTTTTCTTTTATTCAACCAACCAAATAAATAATTATACTTTTAATCTTTGTAAATACTATGTCCTTGTTAGTTTTGTTTTGTAAATTTTACAATTTTTGAAAATCAACCTTCTTGTTATTTAATAGTCATGTAATATATATTTATTCATCTCAACAGTTACATTAAGATAACACGTGATGCAAGTATAAACATATCTTAATATGTTAAGTGGTGATAGAAATTATTTTCAAGAAAATTGAATTTTTTAAAACTAAAGATAAGACAGAAATTGAAATAAATTTACAAGGACTAAAAGTTATGTTATTGGAATGAATAATTAAACATGTTGGTGACGGATAAATTTGGTTGTTGTCATTGTACAAAAAATAATGATGATAAAATTCTAGATGAGGAATGGAAAAGGAATTCCAGTTCAAATGATAATATAAGGTTATTGTATAAACATTAATAAATTATAGCTTTTTATATAGAAGTATTTTATCACTGATTCATTAATTGTTTTTTTTTTATCAACAATTACAACTGATCACTTTGTGAAAAAGTAGTATTTCTTTTTTCACTGAAAATGAATCTACCTTTTTTTTTTTTTTTTTCTCTTGGATTCGATGAGTTTTAGAGAAATTATCAACCTTGACCAAATGCAACAAAAGATATTAGTTTGGTTTATATAGGTTTAATATTGTCTAAAGCCGCTTAAGGGTCAAGAGATCCTGATTCTATGCAGGTCCATTCAATGTTAATCACCTGTTTATGGGCCAAAATGAAAACATTGAGGTCATTTCCCTATGTCAACATAGGTCCAATAAAGGCCTATAAGTCATTCACTTGTTGATGGAGTTGCCTAGGAACAAGCCTAGAAACAATAGACAAACTAGGCTACCAGTAAACTAAAAGTTCAGCTAAAAGGAAATTAAGTGTGTATTTGGTTTAAAAATTAATTTTAAAAATAGTATTTAGAGAGATAAATTACATTGAGACATAGTATTTTTTTTTTATTAATATGTGAATTAATTTTCTGACAATGAACCAAATAGCACTTAACTCTCCACATAAACCAGACACAAATTAGCCATATAGAGGCCAAGCTAGGCCAGCAAAGTAACAACTCACTAAATAAATTTTAATGAACGCTAACTCTTTTTTCTTTTTTTCTGAAAAGTATTACTACTTTATAAATTATAATAATTATCTTTCATTTCTCAGTGTTCCATTTTAAGTAGTAAAAGGACCCATATATCTTCTGCTACCTATTGTGTAACTTATAACGAACCATCAAGCGTCCTATAGCCATGCATTTAATATATATTTTTTAAGCTTTTACATCTAATTTCTCCAAAACTTAAAATGTGTATAAGTTAAATTTATTTTATAAGAATAAATTATTTTATTTTATTTTTATATTTTTCTTACAGATTATTTTGAAAAAATATATCTAAACAAATTGGTATTTTTTTTACAGTAAAACATGTTTAGTTTCTATACTTTCATGAATTTTTATTTTTAATTATTGAATTTTTATATTAAATATTTTAATTCTTAAATTTTATAAAATATATATTTTTAATTTTTTTTATTTTAAATAATCTATAAAATATATATAATGAGACTAAAAACACGTATTTTATAAAATTTAAAAACTAAAGTTTAAGGATTAAAATGTTAGATATTAAAGTTTGAGAACTAAAAATAAAAGAAATTATTTATCTGTTTTTTTATCTTCTTTTAACTAATGCATGATGTTAATAACAGGTTTAAAATCTTAGGTGAGGTAATCAATCTATTTAAAAAATAAAAATTAATAATAATTATTATAAAAAGAATAAAATTAAAAAGAATTTAAATATATAAAATTAAGTAGACAAAACATATACATCCAAATTTTTTTAAAAATGAAGAATTAGATTTGTATCTCTGAATTGAACTTGGATCTGCCACTTATTGTGAAAAAGTAAAACCTATAAATGCATGGCATTAACTAAATTCATGACACAATATTTTGATTATGTATCATTTAGCTTAATTTGCCAATGTTATTGGTGGTGCAGGGCAATAATAATAATGGAAGTTGCCAAAACGCGAGCAATAATTTCATGCCGTTTGGAGGAGGATCAAGGTTGTGTGCGGGATCAGAGTTGGCCAAACTTGAAATGGCTGTGTTCATCCACCATCTCATCCTCAACTATAACTGGGAAATTGTTGATGCGGATCAACCCTTTGTATACCCTTACGTTGATTTCCCCAGAGGTCTACCCATCAAAGTCCAAAGCTACTCTTCCATGTAATCCAAACGACAAAACCCATCATAAACTCTCTACTATTACCATAGCCAAAGCCTCCTTACTTAGTAGCTACAAGATTCTATTAATAAAGTAGTTTCTATTTTTATTTCTTATTTTCATTTTCATGCTATTAGAAAATAAAAATTATGCTTTTTTAGGTGCCCAGTTTCCAATGTGTAGAAATGACAATAATGAATGTGTTTAGTTTATTAGTTATAAAAGATTACAATTTTATCAAATAATTACACGTCAAGTGTAAAAATATATTTCAAATTTGTATTCTTATTAATTAATAATTTTAATAAGAAACTATATATAATATTAAATTGAAATTTGTTAACTTACATTAGTTTGTTTTATAAAAATGAAGTATTTTAACAAATTATACTTGAGGTGTTATTTTTTTCAAGAAAATCTAAATTGTGACTTACTAAAATAGTCTTATAAAAATAATTGTGTAAATTAATAAATTTTAAATACATTTATTATTTAAGATTGTGTATAAACTCAGTAAATTCTAAAACCACTCTTAAAAAATAACTGTGTATGAATTTAATAAGTCATAAATATATTTACTTATTTTTTAGAATGAGTATTTTAATAAGTTATATCTTGAATGTATTTTAAAAAATAGAAGTTATAATTTACTAAAATACTTTTTCTAACAAACTAAGTGTATATTAGCAAACTTTTATTAAATTCATTATAATTTTGGTTTAATCTAAATGATATCTATTGTTAAAACTAAGGTATGGACGATGTTTGATTTCTCAAAAATTTTATAGTTTTGATATTAATAAAGATACTATAATTTGTTATATTGACATTTTTTAATGAGTTATGTATGTAATCTAAACGTTCAAAGCACTGGAAGATAATATTCTAACCTTAGACATGAAAATTGTTTTTAACTTAACAAACGTCCAATGCGCTTAAACTTGCATCCATATGTTTTTAATAAGACTATAAGTGTCCAAAGTGTTATTATTAATATTGTTATTCAATGTGTTTTGTAAAGAGAAAGTCTTAACATTCAATGCTATATTACTTGTCATTGAGAATACATATGAAAACAATGAACATGTTTATACTTACAGTTTTTCATTAATTTCACTCAATCACGAATGTTGAAACTTTCACATTTCAAATTCTTAGGATATTCGTTCTTATATTCCTTGCATTTGTACATTTATGTTTTTTTTTATCATGTGCTCAAGTTAACATTTGAATTTTGAAAGTATTTAATGAAAAATGAAAACTTTTGAAGAATAAGTAGAGTCTTTAATCAAAATCATTCATTGGGTTTGAAACCTGCTTGAAAGGAAGATATTGAAGTATAGATTTACAAAAAGTAGAAGACGATCTTAGAAATGAAATTAGCAAATTTTGAAAAAGACAAAATAAACTTTTTTCTCTCTCCCACAACAAAGTTGTTGCATTAAAGAGAAAAAAATGTGACAGAAAGTCTTGTGTATTTAATGAAACATCAAAATGGAAAAATACAAAGAGACATTCTCTCACAGTAGACACTTATGCATGAAACTTATATCTAGTCAAAGTTATGAAGGCAAAAAAAAAAGTAAATAAACTTCGAACAAAATCGAATACATCTGAATGACCTTTTCTTGAGCTAAAAAAAGTCCTTTATGCTAAATCTCTTTACATTCTTAGCTTTATTAAGTAATTTGTGACATTTACTTATTTGTATATTCTCACTTATGAGTTATTTTGTTTTATTCAAACTTGTGAAGTTTGTGGAAGCCAAAATAGGCTTGATAAACAAAGAATGCCTAAGTTTTTTTTTTTTTTTTTAATATGGGATAGATTAAGTTGTAGTTAGAAGTGATAGTAAGAATCTTTTGGATGCGAATATTAGAAATGACATATAAAATACTTATTTTTATAAGCTAGAAGTGATACTTAAAAATATTTATTGTAACCATTAATCAATTAATGAGACCTTCTAAGATTAAGAGAGAATTGGATATATCTTAGTTTGAATGAACCTGTATAATCTTATATTTTTATTTGTTTTTTTTTATTCATGTTTTTGACATCCAATATTTTTAAAATCAACCTTTATAAATCTTTTATTTTCAAAAAGATTTATGAAAATCTTTAAAAAATTATACACAAATTATTCAACTCTCTTCTAACGTATTTTTGACTCTTTATCTATATATGCTAAATCATATGTAAGAGAAAATTAACATGTAATTTATTTCTTAATAATGTGATCAGAGAGTTTGATTTCTAGTAAAACAAATCTATTGGAAGATATTAGTCTCCTAAATTCAAGCTCATACTTTGAAAAATTAATCTTTAATTTTTTATAAGAATATTTTAGATTAAATAAAAAAATGTGTTAGATGCTTATATAATTATGCTAATTCAATGACCTGTACACTTACAAAAAGAGTTTTTATAATTCAAAATAATAATAATAAAATTATATTGAGGTAAGAAATATATTAAAAGTTGCTCACAAATAATATTATGAAATATTAGTAAATTAGATATTTTTCTTATTGTTATTTACAATAAATCTTGCATAAAAGAATTGTATTATGTTTGTAATTCTTCTATGGCATAATATGCTAAACAAACTATTGCAAACATGGATGCAAAAAAATTGATATGGAAAGAAAATAATGTATCATATTCTTCCATGACATCATCAAAATAAATCTACAAAATAATTTGAATAAATCTTCAATTACGAGAAGATTTACAATCGTTCTAGTGAGAATAACCTAAAAGTAAGTTTGACGTAAAATTTAGTGTAAAAATTTCAACCTAATACAAAAGCTGATTTTATTATTTCAAGTCAAGCCAAAGTTTTATACAAAATTAATTTTACTTAACAATAAAAAATTTGTATTTTTTTTACTGAAATCATGCTTAACAGGAAGTAAAATTAATTCTGATACTTTTCGCTGTGAAACCAAATAAAATAAACATCGGTAAACATTTTCAAATTTAATTTCAAAAAAATGAATTCTGGTTAAAATTAATTTTGAAATGAAATGATTTATATTTAAATGTTTTGATCTTAAAAAGCAAATTTGATGTAAAAAGTTAGTGAAAATTTTTTTAACCTAATGTTAAAGCTACTTTATATTAATTTTAGTTAAACAAAAATTTAGATACAAAATTAACTTTACCTCTTAATAACTAAATATTTATATTGTTACTAAAATTCTGTTTATCAAGAAACAAAATCAATTATCATACTTCTATCCGTGAAATCAAGCCCGCACTAAACCATTACATTAGTCAACCATTTGACCAGCAAAAGAGCTTTTAATTTTGCGTATTCAAGCCACCCTCGTTAACTTCTTCACTAAAAGCCAATCCAACTAGGGCCCAATTCTTATCGTTTCTTTGATTTAAAAAAGGGACAAGAGACGGGTCGAATTTTAATAGGTCAGAGATGAATGAGAATAAAATTCCGTAATAAAAAAGAGAATAAAATAATTTAACATTATATATTTATAATAAATAAATCAATAAATTCAATTACTTCTTCGTTCTAAAATAATAATTTTTAACTTTTTATTTTTTTAAAATAATAATATTTTTACTTTTCTAAACCATTTTTTTAACAATATTCTTATATATAAAAGATCAATTAATATTTATATTGAAAAAAATTAAACCATAAAAATAAGATAATTATTATTGATGAATAATAAAATAATTTATAATAAAAGTATTAATTATTCATGATGAAACACTTATATCTAAATTTATATTAATTAAATATTTTTAATTAACATATCATAATTTTTAAAGACTGTTATTTTATTTCATAATGAAGAGAATATTAAATTAAAATACTTTAAGTCGAAGATAATTTAATTATTAGCTTTTACAAATTTAAACATGGTATCTCTTTTTTAATTTTATTTTATAAAGATCAATCTTGTACAAAATATGATTGAAAACTAACATAAATACCGCACAGCAAAAATTTGAAGTTATAACAATTTGCTATCTTATAAAGGATTATTCTTTGTCGTTAGTCTATTTATTTTTCCTCATCTAAATCTTTCATTGTTAGAAGAAAAATTATTTTTAAAGAAAAAACACTTATTATTATTTTTTATACTATTTTTAAAATTTTTTTAAATGAAATACAAAAATTTTATAAAAATTTTGCTTCTTCTCTAAGTTTGTTCCTCATCGGTTACCTTGAAACGAAATAGTCAGCAGAAAAATTTCATTTAGACTATTGATATATGGGGTGCGTTTGAGTGTCTATATCATGTTCATCGTGGCCAAAAGCGCACCACTGACCCTCACTTTTTTACAATGCAAGACACTCCGCTCTTGCCACGTGTCAAATTCTGAATCATCTTACGTGGACCACTTCTCTTTTAGCTGCCTAAAATTACCAAAATACCAACTAGGTTCAGCGTTCAGCACCTGTTATTGTCACGTTCGAAAATATCCACAGCTTCTTCCATGGTAATTTATAAATTCCTGCATTCCTAGTGACATTCATTCCACTTGTTCCTAACTTGGATTGAATTTTAATTTCTTAAAAAACTGTAATAAAATTCAAAATCAAAATATTACTATTCTCAGAATTGGCGTTGGCGTGGCATTTCTTCCATTTATTCCGACCATCCATCCAATTTGCTACTTGTCAAAACAACAAACGCAGACTCACACATGAAAAATGCTAACGAGAGACGCCCGTGACCAAGAGCACTAAAAGAGTAAAACACTACATATATATATATATATATTAGAAAAAGAGAGAGCGAACGAGACTGTGTTTCAGAAATGTGGCGGTGCTTGGCTCGTGTTATTCTTGTACCAGCTTCAGAGAAATCCATACCTAAACGCCAATCACTTAGTTCTCACATTTCAAGATTTTTCTCTGTGCGAGTCAATCCATCAACTCATTCATTTTCGATTCTTATATGGAGACTTTTTTATTTTTTTTTAATTACTGAAACGGCATCGTTTTTGGTTGTTGTGCAGAGTGGTGGGAGCTCCTCGTACAACGTGGTGGATCATAAATACGATGCGGTTGTTGTGGGTGCTGGTGGTGCAGGGTTGAGAGCCGCCATTGGACTGTCCGAACATGGCTTCAACACTGCTTGCATTACCAAGCTGTTCCCAACTCGTTCGCACACTGTTGCAGCTCAGGTACGAGATCTTCGTATGCATGTTACTTGTTTGTCGTAATTTAGGATTGTTTTTCCTTTTTATTGGTCCTTTTGCATGCGTGAAGTTATTCATTTAGTGACGGTTACTAATCAAATTAGTTCGTCGGTCATATTAATGCCTATATGATGGACCAAGGTTTGTATTTTATTGATCAAATTACATGAGGAGTGATTTGGTTTAGAGGAAATACACATTCAAGGGCATTGGATGTAAGTTCCATCTTTTCTTGGAACTAATAAGATGACGGGGCTAATTTGACTATTATAAATAAATTTATTGACGGACCACCGAATGAAGGCTATTGGTGTACATTTTAACTAGATGAATTTAACAGTGAGAACTTGACTTATTTTGATTTATTGTCTCTTCGATGATCAAACACACTTAGAGAAATTTTAAGGTGTGTTATAAATTTGATATAACCTTTGGTTATAGTATGTTTGGCCATAGAATGTATCCTCATTATGATTGTGTTCTGGTCACTTAAATAAATGCCATAACTTCATCTTTGTTTCACACTATTTTTGGGGGTGCAAGACCTTTTAAGCTCAGTTATGTTGGTTATTGTTTTATATTGATGAATGAGAATTTTGGTTGGCTTTTATACCCTATCATTATGTTTTATCTGTTTGTATAATTAGTTTGTGGATTGAGAAGTATTGGGTGATGCACAACAGTGTATTAAGTTGGCCATTCCATCTTTTTCTTCTGAAAACTGAATATACTGGTTGTGCTCATGCATGGGAATAAATTTGTGTATAGGGTGGTATAAATGCTGCATTGGGAAATATGACTGAAGATGATTGGAGGTGGCACATGTATGACACTGTCAAGGGAAGTGATTGGCTTGGTATGAGTTCGCTTAATCTTAAATATTTTTACTCTGCATTATGTCTTACAAAATTTTCATATAACTAGAAGTTCTGTAGTTTGCCATTGTCATGCCGGTAGAGATTCTTTTAGTATTTGTTGTTTCTTTTATTTCTTTTGTGGATGTGAAAAAGCAAGCTCTGTGTTTTACAGGGGACCAAGATGCCATCCAATACATGTGTAGGGAGGCACCAAAAGCAGTCATTGAGCTTGAGAATTATGGATTGCCATTTTCACGAACTGAAGATGGAAGAATATACCAGCGCGCATTTGGTGGTCAGAGCTTGAACTTCGGAAAAGGTAAATGCAGATTTTGGAGGAGGGATATTAGCTTTTTTTCTTCTGAGGGTTCTGATCTTGAATTCCTTATGTTGCTTTGCTATAGGTGGTCAGGCATATCGTTGTGCATGTGCTGCTGATCGAACTGGGCATGCTTTATTGCACACTCTCTATGGCCAAGCTATGAGGCATAATACACAGTTTTTTGTGGAATACTTTGCTTTAGATCTATTAATGAACAGTGATGGTAAGGTGGTGTAGAAAGTAGTTTGCTTTCAATGAACAATCTGCAATCAATTAATTGAACAAGGTGTCAGCATTCATAGGGAGGGATTTAATGAACATATAATGACTAGAAAATCTCCTGCTGGAAAATTATATTCTACATCCTTATTTGCATTTTTTAGTCTGATTTTTTTTTTTCAATTGTTCAAATTTTCACGTATTTGTTAATAATCCACCAAATACTAACAATACCAGTAGCATCAACAGGGAAATGGAACCACATTTTTTCCTAAGCGATAATACAAAGATAAGTAGTACACATAATTTTTCTTTCAGGAGTTTTTCTCCTTCACGACAATGACTATTATAATAAACAGCACATAAGGGAAATATGAATTTATAGGAATAATACCACACTGTATTGGTATGTCGAAAATGGTTCGAAAGCAATTTCAAAAGTCAGGATTACAACAAGGGGGATTTATCACATGTTTTTCACCTATTTTTCCCAGCCGATCTGGAAAATAGAATTATCCAATACGATGTTACAGTATAAAGTCAAAACTGGAAATTGTCTTTTATCATATCTTGGAAATCTAGAGAATTTGGATTTCTTTCTCACCTTGCCTGCCGACTCATTTGGTCATATTATGATCAGAATGCAAGTAGCAATGATGCTGTCTGTGTCAGAGTTGATGATAAAGTTAACTAATTCTCCATATTGGAAATACAGGTAGTTGCCAAGGAGTGATTGCCTTGAATATGGAGGATGGAACATTACATCGTTTCCAAGCTGCTTCAACAATTTTGGCCACAGGGGTACATGATCTTCTTTTGCATGTTTGACATTGAAGCTTTTAATTATACTTCACTTGTTGTGGATGTGTGTGCTAATCTTCTGTTTCACTTTCACATCAGGGCTATGGTAGAGCATACTTTTCTGCAACATCAGCACATACATGCACTGGAGATGGCAATGCCATGGTTGCACGTGCTGGGATACCACTTGAGGTCTCTTTTTGGGCTTTGCAAATTTCATTAGTAAGCTGAAATCTTATATAGCAAGTATTTTATCTCTCGTGTTTTCTTTTCATAAATTTGGTAGGATTTAGAGTTTGTGCAATTTCACCCAACTGGAATATATGGAGCCGGCTGCCTTATCACAGAAGGTTGGTGTTTTTAAGTTCTTATTTTCATATAGGCACACATTTTGTTGTTTGCTGTAATGTACTTTGGCCGATTATGTTGAAATATATACTGCTTCTCATTTTCTTTCTTGGACCTTATAGGTTCCCGTGGTGAAGGTGGAATTCTTAGGAATAGTGAGGGCGAGAGATTTATGGAACGATATGCGCCTACTGCTAAGGATCTTGCATCCAGAGATGTAGTTTCTAGATCAATGACAATGGAAATTCGGGAAGGCCGCGGTGTAGGTATGCTGGCTTTAAATTGATATTTTTATGTTTTGATAAAAAGTTTATATTAACATATAACTATACTCTTAGTTTGTAGTTGCACCTAATTGTGGCAATGTTACTTTAGTGGAAACCTATATTTGAGCATATTGAGTTTTGTCTTCTAGAAACTAGAAATACATGTTATTTTCTTGAAGCATGACATGCATGACCTTTATATTCCTTGTATTGGAAATATTTGATCTTCTAGTTAAGTTGGAAATTTTGTCAATATTGACAATGGACATTGTTTGCAGGACCCCTGAAAGATCACATCTATCTCCACTTGAATCACTTACCTCCCGATGTTCTCAAAGAGAGACTACCTGGTATCTCTGAAACAGCTGCTATTTTTGCTGGTGTGGATGTTACTAAGGAACCTATTCCTGTTTTACCAACAGTGCATTATAACATGGGTGGTATTCCTACAAATCATCATGGAGAGGTACGATCTTAAAACTAATTGTTTAGCTTCCAATTGAAAAAAGAAAAGAAATTAAAAACTAAAACAGAGTTGAAAGTAAAAAGAAAAACACAACATAATTAGTTGCTGTTATGCCTTTATATAGGTGTTTTTTTTTTTTTTTTAGAGCAACTGTTTATGGTTGTTATAAATTAGTGCTCTCTGCCTATATAACACATGATACACTCTCAGGCAAAGATTTGTTATTTTATTGCGATGTTTTCAGTGGTCAATAATAATTAGGTATTTAATTTCTCAAATTTCTTTTCTTGTAATTTGAATATGTAAGTATAGCATTTGGTGATCTCTGTACCCTTGCAACTGTCACATTGCAAATATTGATCAGTTTTATTAAATTTTTGTTGATGGCATACTTGATTACATGTATGGATTTAATGAAGTCAATCTTATACTGTTATGTGTAAGAAAAAACGACCTTTTTCTCTGGATTTGTTATATTTCGTTTCATTTTTCTTTAAACAAAAAATGAAAATGAAAAAAAGGAGAACATTTTAGTCTAATTTGGCTTTTTTCTTACTCAGGTGGTTACTATTAAAGGTGATGATCCAGATGCATTAGTTCCCGGATTAATGGCTGCTGGGGAAACAGCCTGTGCTTCAGTCCATGGTGCTAATAGGCTTGGTGCAAATTCACTTCTTGACATTGTTGTTTTTGGTAGAGCTTGTGCAAATAGAGTTGCAGAAATCCGTAGGCCAGGTAAGATTCGTTTCCAGTTATTAAATAGATTGTGCATGATGAAATGAGGTGATAAAATAGCACCTGCTTTTTATTTTGCAGGAGAGAAACAAAATCCTTTAGAGAAAGATGCTGGTATGAAAACAATTGCTTGGCTGGACAAATTGAGAAATTCAAATGGGGCACTGCCAACTTCAAAGATTCGGTTGAATATGCAACGGATAATGCAAAACAATGCTGCTGTGTTCCGCACCCAAGAAACATTAGAAGAAGGTAATGATTTGTTGATCAATAATACTCGATCTTCCTTGTCCCTTTCCTTTTCCCAAGGTAAATGCACCTTTACTACTCCTATGGTTATCTTCTCTTGTTGAATTTCATCTTCCCTGTGGCAGGTTGTCAATTAATTGATAAAGCATGGGAGAGCTTTCATGATGTCAAGTTGAAGGATCGAAGTTTGATATGGTAAAACTTCTTTGGCCAATGTCACTTGGATTCCTATTATTTCAAGAATCAAATCCACTTCTTCATTTTAAAATTTTATTGGCTCAATATTCTCAGGAACTCTGACTTGATTGAGACAATTGAGTTGGAAAATCTTTTGATAAATGCCTGCATCACCATGCACTCTGCTGAAGCAAGAAAAGAGAGTAGAGGTGCACATGCCCGTGAGGATTTCACGGTCAGTATGAACTATTCTGTTATCTATTGTGTAATTTCACCCCATTAAATATGAATTGTGGGTCTGATTGAATATGTTGCTTGGTTTTAACTTACAGAAAAGAGATGATGAGAACTGGATGAAACACACTTTGGGGTAAGTCATGTTTCAATTAATTTGCTATTTACATCAGTAGACATTTAGATTTAGGTGGTTATCTTCATTTCTTGTGGGAATCCTGAACCTTTTTGGCAAAGGGCTTTGTTTTTTTTTTCCTTGAAAAACAGCTATACAAGCCTATTAATTCTTAAGTGCGTCACAGCTTGAGTCTTGATTCTCTTGTATTGATAGAGAAGTCAAACAGTCAATAAACCAGTGATGCAAGTGGAACAATATTTTTGATTGACATCATCTAGTATTTGTACTATCTTTAAGTGATCCTTGTTTGAAGATCCTCGGATCTGGGTAGTTTTCATTACAAAAAGAGATGAGCCTTTATGTAATTCAGGGTCTTTGCAGTCTTTTTGTAAACATCAAATTTGAAGTGGTGACATGATGCAAAAATGAACTTGCATTGATTTTTGGTGACAAATTGCAATAAATGTTTCTGTTGAATATGGTAATTTTAGTTGAAAATTCCACATTCACTACAATTTAGAGTTGTAAGACTATGAACAATGACTTGTTCATTTTGCAACCTACCTGAGAAGTTGAAAAGCTTGTAACAGTCATGTGAGCAGTGAGATATTTTGATTGTGTTGCTAACCATGGCTATGGTATACACTTTGGTTAGTAACCCATTAGGTGTTTTGATTTGTCAAAACAGACTTGTAATGAGTGCAGAGCTTGTTGGGTCGCCTAACCTAAAAAATTGAATTTGGTTTGTTGGATTTGTTACGGTAACACTTATGATGAGAAAATACTTATGACTGCGAGTTGCTTCCGTTAGCTGAGCTTTTGTGCATTGATTTGCAGATATTGGGAGAATGAGAAGGTCCGGTTAGATTACAGGCCGGTGCACATGAATACGTTGGATGATGAGGTGGAATCATTCCCTCCTAAAGCTCGTGTTTATTAATATGTTTGCTAAACTATTGTTATGGATAATGTATACGGAGTTTCACGAATTATGAAGTATGGAATGGCAAGTGCAAGTGAAAAAAGATTCAATAAAGTGTCGTAGATGCATGACTTTGATGATAATTATTTTATTCATTAATGTTGAACTGATCTATTCCGGGGCATCCTCAATGATATACGATGTCTGTATTTAAAGCTGAAAATAATAGCCATAAATCCCATTAAGTGTTACTTTGTTGATCAAAATTGATTAGTGAACAATGTGCTAAGACTTGATTTTCTGCACCCTAGTAGTTTTAGTCTGTTTTGTATTCATTTTTATTTTTCTAACCATAGTGGGAGCTGGCTAAAGTGGCTTATTTGGGAGAGATTAAATACGTAAATTGTCGAAAATAATCGAAGTATTTTTGTAAATATTGTGAACGCGAATCAATTGGCCAATGGTTATTCTAAATTAATCAGTAGTTTCGAGATGGGATTCTGTTGCAGTTCCAATTCTCCTGCTGTAAAAGAGGTGGGAGGGGAGATGAAACCATGTAAAACTGGATTGAATTGTAAGCTACACTACGATAATTCAGTTTATTCAAACAGGTTCTTATAACTGAAATACTTTTCATTTTTCCTAATACTTAAGTTAATTGTTATACAATAGTAAGACAGTGAAGAATGAAGATAATGCCAAATTGTGAAGCTTGATTTTCAAAATGCTCAACTGAAACCACTTATTCAACTTACACGAATTAGTTTATGAAACATATTTTTTTAAATAATGACGAATTTATTTACATATTATTTGAGTCCTTAATAATTATATGCAAAAGGTTTGAACGAATGCTATTGAAGCGAAAGGTATAAAAAAAGATAGCTATGGTTTGTAAATGCTTGCTGTATTACTTTTTATTGAAATCATAATATGTACATTGCTTTTTATTTATAAAAAATAAAAAAGAGAGTGGGGTGATAAAACAAAAACACAATGGTTAACTTTTTTTTTTTTTTTTAAGGCAAACACAAAGATTTTCCTTTTAAGGAATAACATCGTGAGCGACTTTTTTAATTGATTTCATTTTGTAAATATTATAATAACAGTAATATATATGTATGAAAATAATCCCATTTTGAATAACTAGAAGTAAATGTATTTATTAAATTACATAATTTCTCAAAAAAAGAAAACTCTTATACACAACGTTATGTATTTTATTACATGATTCATCTTCATTCCTGTTTGATTTTGATCAAACCTTTAAATCCTACGTGCTTCTTACAATTGAAAATGTTACATATATTAGAGTCAAAATAAGTATTTTCTTTATACATTAACAATTTTTATCCTATAAATAAGTTAAGGAAATAAATAAATATAAAAAAATTATTTACAACAACAACAAACTTATCACACAATTATATATGTCAATTATTGATACAAAATTATTTCAGTTTAACTAATAGTCTCGAATTAATTACATTAAAAACTCAAATGAAAATCTTTATTGCTTACAATAGTTTCTATATTTGTTGAAGAAGTTTATTTTAAGTGGAGGATGCATGTGGTTTGTAAAAAATAATAATAAAAAAAAAACTTATGACACAATTTAAGATCGATTACATAGAACATATGATGTCATTGAATTTAGAAATATTATTTATATTAAAATCTTTCTTAATATTTTTTTAAAAAGAAAATTTAATATTTAATTTTAAATACTTAAAAGTATTTGAGACTATATATTTAATATCCTTTAAATTGTACATCAATTAAGCATATATATTTAATATTCTTGAACACATGGGATAAAATAGTATGTATTAAATTAGATTGATTATAATTTAAAAGAGAAGATGACTAACATATATTAATTAATTAAGTAGAAAATAATTAAGTGTAAAAAGTAAGATGATGAGTTTCAATAATTTTAAATTTTTTTTAAAAATAATATAAATTATTAACAAATTTAATGTTATTTTTAATCAATATTTTAAAATAATTGAATTAGTTAAAAAAAGTCTTATATTTAAGAGTGAAGATAATATTATTTATGTCCCTATATATAAGATAACTTTTTTAAAATTTATTTATCTCTTTTTGTATGACTCTTTTCAAATTGGCTGGTACATTAATTTTTATTTATAAAAATATTTTTAATTATTTTACAATAAATATTATAACTTAATAAGATAAATTCATTTTCTCTTATGAGATTAGAAAATAGGACTAACACAGATTAATTAATTAATTAGGTAGAATATAATTAAGTGAAAAGAGTGAAGTGATAAGTTTCAATAATTTTAAGAAAAAATTTATAAAAATAGTATAAATTGTTAATAAATTTAATGCAACTAACTAAATTAGCTATCTTTCTTGATAAATGTCTATTAGTTAAAATTTTTTTATATTTAGATTGAAAGTAATATTAAATTACAAGTGAAATTGTTTATGTATAAAGAAAATTGCCAAACCAATTCAAAAATATGAAAATTGATCAAATTGAACACTAAAAAAAACATTTTTATTTTTTATGTTTAAATATAATTTTAATTTTTCTATTTTATCTAATCTACATTTTTGGTGTCTCTATTTTAAAATATAGAGACATTTGGTTCTCTATTTTAAAAAATTCACAATTTTGATCATATTTTTAATTTTATCTACATTTTATCTATTTTATTTTGGTCCAATTGAATCCTTCACCTAATATATTCATTAAATGTATCATTAAGAATTGATTTAAGAAAAAAAATTCTAAATAAAATTGATAAATGGATCAAAATTGTGAATTATTTAAAATAAAAGAACTAAATATTTTTATTTTAAAATAAAAAATAAAAATCGTAGATTACACTAAATTGAATGTACAAAATTGTATTGAAGTCTAACTTTTATTATGATTTGATTTGATATCTGATTCCTATTATAAAATTCAAGTCAAATGAATTCAAATCCCCAAATCCTTATACCGGTTTTTCTTTTAACATCCTAATATCAAATGTATCATTTTGTTAAATCATTATGAATATTAATTAATAATTATACATACGCTAGCATGTACTCTTAAAAAATGAAGAAATATTGAAAGAATACCAAACCATTAAGGGCCTATTTAATTTATATAAAAACAAGGGGTTGGACAGTACAACAATATTTATTTTACATTTGATTTTAAAAAGAGAAGTGGAAAAAAATAGTATTAAAGAGAATAAAAATATAAAAAATTTAATAACCGCAACACCAAAGAACAATTTTTTTTATAACAGTGCAGATTACTCAAAAGATTAAAATACCCATTTTTACCTCTCTTTTCTTTCTCTCTTACCCCATTCTCTCGCCCCACTCTTTGCTTCCACTCTCATTTTCTTCATAACCGTCACTCTCTTGTTTGATAATTGCAAGTGTTATATATGTGAATAACGACGAAGGCTACTGTGAGAGACCTAAACATGTTTCTCACGGCGAAAAAATGATTTTGTACCATTAGATCTGACTACTTTTAAATTAATAGATTATTTTTTTTTTCTCTATCTCCGAATTACACTCACTTCTCTTTCACCACAAACCCTTCACTTTGTGCATCTTTCCTCTTCTCTCTCCTTCATTGGAGAACAGTGCGTGAAAAGTCCTTAACATCTTGTTGAAGACTAGTTTCATGGTGAATTCTGACCATAAGATCTGGAGGACAGTAAGTGTTGTGGTGGGTTTATGGTGTGTCTTGTAGTAGGTTGCAGTGGTTTCGTGGTGGATTTGCAGTGGGTTTCACGGTGGGTCTCACGATGGGGTTGTAGTCAGTCTCGTAGTGGGTCGCGATGGGTTTCTTCACAAGTTTTGCGATGACTTTCCAAATCTTCTCTCTGCAAGCATCAACCAACTTTTACCTTTGAAAACTTTTGGAGAAAGCTTTAGAAGATTGAGAGTCACCCAAAAGTTTGATGAATCTGTTGTCATGGGAAAGAAGGATGGGCACCGATGGAGGACACTCCAAAAGAGGTAAAACCCGAAAAAAAAGGAGAAAAGAAAAATGTAATAAAAAAGAAAAAAAAAACATTACCATAGATTTTTAAATAAGTTAATTGAACATATATAATTTAAATAAGTTAATTGCCATTTAGGTCTTCTACAGTAACTTTATGAATAAGTAATTAATTTTTGTTTGTTTGTTGGTATGCATTTTTAACTCAATTTTTGTTTGTTATGCCATTATGGCCTCAAGTATAATATAATAATATTTTTAATTTTCATATAATATATTAATATTATATATTACTCTATTATTATATATATATATATTTTATACGTGTAAATAATGTCCTTACTGTATAATATAGTATTTATGATTTATATTATATAATATTTATGATGTAAAAAATAATGTGAATTATATTAAAATTATTAATATTAAAAGAATATTATAATAAATTTTATATTATTTACTTCTATTATTTATTATTCATCATACAATACACAAAATAAAATATTGTTATATAATTTAAGTATTTATTTTATATATTTTTTTATGTTGTATTGAATTGTATATCAAACTTATATTAAAAGAGTATACTTTTATCCACATAGCACCCTGTTTTCATGGAAGGTTAAATTTCCTATTTACACTTTCATCTTCCTATTAATAATTGTAAAAACACTGGATGAGTAAGGAAGAAAAGCATTCTTCTTATAATAAACTCAACAAATATCCCTTACACGAACAATAGTAATATGTAATTATGTAATAATACATTATATATGATGGTTTGAAAAAGACAGTGAACATGCATGATGCGATGAGTGTACATGCATATAATAGGAATCAATATGGATACTAGAGATTATATGATGGGTATGACGCCATGCTCCTAATAATTCCTTTTAGAATATCACCATGAATGACTTTACATAATAAATAAACCTCTTCACATAAATCAATAACTTGACGTTAGCGTATGTTTAATGTGCCTTGTTTATTCCTTTTCATTTACCTGACTTGTCTGCGTCTCGTCATAAGCTTCATAAACATACCAATTAAAGAGACAAAAATTATCAGTACCGGATCATAATTACTAGACAAATCATTTTCCTTTTCATATTTATGAAAATCAAACCTGGGTGATTTTCATGGATGAACTTATCCATGTCAACTTTTGTTGTGGGTTGTGTTCCTTCACTAGCCCCTTCAAATCCTTTTTCATCCGACCTCGAAGCATACCCTTCCACAGACGAATTAGACATCACATTCCTGCAAAATGTTAATTAATTATATTTTATTATTACACTAAATCAAATCAATTCCTTGGAGGCCTTAAATTAACTAAATAAAATAACTAAATATTCTTTTTTTGGTATGAAACCCTAGGTATTTTTAAGAAAGGAGATAAAATCACTGTATAGTTCTCTCAATTCTGAATATTTATACAACAGTATATTTAAAACTTAAAATTAAAATTATTAATTTAATTAGAATAACCTCATGTCGTATAATCAATACGCTCCGTGGTATATATTATATTTCTTGATAAGTATTGTTATGAGATGGATTTAGTTAACACAACATTTAATTACTTGGTTTATATCAAAAGCACATAAAATAATGATCGAGACTCAACATCTACTATGCCATTGATTAATTTTGAGCGTGCATCCATGCATAATAAGGAGTATTCATCCACGATTAATAATATTTCCCTTTCATTATATTCACAAGAAGATAGATATATTTGAACTCACTCTGTAGCTTTCTCAGTCGGATTTTGAGTCTTATCCAGAACATTATTAGGGCGGGTGCAGAATGTTAGTGTCGAAGTTGATCCCCTACCTAGATTGGAAGAGAGAGATCTTCGAAACGGAGTAAATGGATATGTTAGAAATTTCTTCATTGTGTGAAGCATCGTTTTATTTTTTATTTTTTTATGTTTTTGAATAATTCAAAACATGTATAGTTGAGTGTATATATACACTAATATCCCGAATAGATCAATGTGGGGATGGAAAGTTACGGTCAATGCGATAACAAATCCCACTCACACAATGGAAGAATAACCAAACAAAATTGGTTGCATGCTTTGAGGTTTTTTTTTTTTTTTTTTTCATGAGACTGTGTCAAGACATCAAGCTTGTGGATTAACCAAACAAATGGCATGTCTTATTCATTAGGCTAACAGGCAGCGCCATGAAAGGAGAGACCAACAAATTACATGAGCTAGGTATTTCAGTACTTATATTTGTATATGTTTTAACTAGGTTTAGTGCCCACATTAAGTATATACATTTTATGGTATTGGAGCCAAACGTTTACTACTTTTGTCGATGACCTGTCTCTTGTAGGATTTGATTGGCTACTTTAGTGGAGTGTCTTCTTTTAATTACTTTGTTTTTTTTTTTATCAGCAAGGCAATATTATATATGTTATCTCATTTTTTATATTGCAAAAATAGTATTTTTTTTTTCAATTTCATAATCAAATTAAATATTATTTTTTCTAAAATTGAACATTTTTATGTTTACCATTAAATAGTTTAATTATGAAATATTACAGGACGAATACAATAGGGATAAAAGAAGGCACTTACTATTGAAGCAATTCATCCATTTTTTTGAAAGAAAAGGGATCGAATAAGAAATAGTGTGAAATTGAGGAACGGGTTTTATAGGATGAAAAACAAAAGAATAAAATAAAATAAAATCGTCCTTCTATTTCTATTTTTAGAACTTTTTTTAGAAATAGTTTTCAAAATTTAGTAGTGTTAGGGTACAAGAAAAATTTAAAATGAAGAAAAGAAAATGTGTTGAAAAGTAATAGAAACTCTTTGACTAAATAAAAATGAAAAGAGATTTAAGAAGATAGGAAAAGTGAAAGGATGATTTGAGAAAAAGGAAAAAGGTCAAAAGGTGTTTCAAGAAAAAGAAAATATTCAAAAAATGAGGATTCAAAGAAAATTCGTAGTTAAGACCTATGAGCAAAAAATCAAGAAATTTGAGAGCAATAAAAGCATGGCTTATATCGAAGACTGCCAACAAAATTAATATTCAAATGTTTAAATATTTCAAAACAGTTAGCAGAAATTAGATGATTTGTTTATTGTACTATATGTATTAAGTCTCTGTAATTTGACAGTTATGTTGAAAATTCTATAAATAAGTTAGTCTAAGTTTTCTCATAACTTAGTTCAAACTATAATGACTTTCACATAAATAAAAAATATTAAAGATCAAGGAGACTACTTGATGTATTTGTAAATAAATATGTATATTTTGAACTCATTTATTGAGTACAATTTATCGTTGTTCTCTTTGTGATCAAATTTATTGCTTTACATCTAATTCTTCTTTTTTTTCTTATTTGAACTATTACTTTTCATTTCTTATCTAAACTCTTGGTTTTTCCAATCACTTTTTCTTTCCGAAACTCTTTCAGACTCTTATAGGTTGTTATTTTATTTTGCTGTCATTTTAATCAAATTTGAAGAATTTCATATTCATAGTGATTTTGATTAGTCAATTGAATTAAGAAACAATCTCCAATTAAAAGTGTTAAAATACTGTTAGTTTAAAGAAAAATAACTTACAAAAGCAACGATTTTAAGTTCCATTTTAAACTTTTATTTGTTTCTAATTTAAAATCAATTTGTTGTAGGTTTTATCCTCATTAAAATATGTTTTCCAAATTCCACCACAAGCAAGTAGATTTTGAATGAGAAACTAATTGTTGAATAGTGTAAAATTATTTTACAAAACACTTTTTAAAACTAAAAATTGAAAAAATGAATCAAAGAGTATAGGTTGAATTGTTGAGAATACACAAATAATAATCTTCTTGAGGCATGAACAATTACTATTGGAATACCCTTTATTATCGTAAGACTTTTTATTTTATTTTATTTTTTAGAAGAAATCATACGTTATTGAGAAACCTTGCTAAAATATGAGAAAATTTAATTTTTATTTAACTATAGTACATGAAACACCAAGAGTAAACTTCTTTCCATCAACTCTTGTTTAAATAACATTTATTGATAAAACATTTCTCAAATTACATAATTACATTTCAAAATAATTCATTTAAAAAGATAACTTGATAATCATTCATTAGTGCAACAAGATCAATTAATAATAAAAAAAATTCAATATGACAAATACAAATATATCTTTATAACTTGCTAGAACACCACAACTGAACTAAATTAAAATAAAATACATCATATTATAAAATCCTAAGTTACCCATGTGTTAAAGGAAAAGACTAGAAAACTCAAAGCAGTAACTCAATTTAATAAATCTTTTCAAATAACCAACCCTAACATAAAAGACACAAAACATTCTTCAAGAATCATTTTCATTGAATGTGGCTACTATTTGTATCAATGATCCTAGTCATAGGCTTTTTGCTCCATTTGTGCCATCTTGCACAAGCATGCTAATGATCTTTAACTATGAAAAAATAAAATGTAAGGAGTGAGTTTTCTATCTACTCTAGAGTCATACACACAATAACAAACAATGTATACAAAACTCTCACACACACGAAGCCCATTGACTACTGTATAGTGATCCTCATAGTTCTCTCCTTATTAGTGGACCTAATTTCTCCTTTGTTAACATTATTTGAGCCCTTAATGGCTCTTGACGATCTGCGTGACAAAGTCTTACATGAACGTACATTCTTTTTATAGGTGACTATTGGGAGGACATATTCTACTTAGTACTCGAGCTAGGATACTCTTAAGTAATCATGATAATGCTTTATATTCGTCAAGGATGCCAAATTGACTACATGAGTCCTTCAACCCTTATGAGGTATCACAACTTGACATTACTTCTTAGACCTCTGTGAGCTTACAGACATTTCTCAGGCACTATATTATAGTCAACCCATTTATTTATGTTTCTTAAATAATGTCACACTCATCGCTTAAAGTTAGTAATAATACAATGAACTCCTTAGGGAAGATCCATTTGTCATAGAAAACAAACATAAATATTTTCGAGTCATTATACCACACAGGCTATACGACCTTAACATCATAACCAAGTTCAAAGACCCCAAGCCCTACGACCTCATAATTACGAATCGAGCTTAAATAACTCAGGCTCTACAACCCCATAATCATAATTTGAGCTCAATGACCTTAGGCTCTATAACTTCCAAATACTTTACAACATAATCGAGACTTATTGTATACCAATCTTCATGTCATTGTATTTTTTGTCCATGATCAATATTATGTGCATCAAGGATACATCAATGAATGTTCTCGTCTCATTTTAAGAAACTTCTCAAGCAAATATCTCATGTAATATCAAACAACAACACGAAAGAGATTACATATAGTGACACTCAACAAAACCACAAAATCATTCAATCGTACATTAATTAATCTCATTAAGTCATTCATAATTAATTACATCTCATCATCATGTGAGATTAACTTTTTAAATTAAAGTTGTCGTTTTAACCATTGTTTGTCCTTTCAATTTTGGAATAAATATTCTTTCCTCACTAGCTTTACAAGTCTTATGCGAGACTTACAATCTTATAAAATTCAAATATTAATTCTACAAGAATAACTAACTACTTATGTTTCTTTACTTCTTCCATCAAAATTACTCTTTACAAGTAAGAGTTAAACACCAAATTAAAATTAAATTAAGTCTTTTAACACTTTCATATCACTTAATTAACCTCAAGTTAATTTACTTGGTCATTTTAATTCTTTACTAATAATCTTAAAGTTCACATTTGCCTTAATCAATCAATTCCCACATACAATCATATACCCGTTGGAAACGCGCTTATAACTCATCCATTTCAACTATGGTTGCACTTAAATTTATGGAAGGTTCTTTATACATACAAGGATCTTACTCAACCATTTTATTACTTTTTTTGCCATCATTTCATCTTATTTTTAAATGCACATAGAAGCTACACTATAGTGATTTATATGAAAGGTTTTCAGTTGTAATTTATAGATTTGACCAGCATTGGGTCCTTAATAAGTTTAGTAAGTTTACAAAAGTTAGAGCATGATATTAAGAAGTGAATTATCAACCCACATAACTCATTTTCAATCTAAAACAACAATTGTTGCTGCAGTAGAAATAACATTCAATTCTAACTCACCACATGTCTATAAGGATCAAAGCAAGCTTCAATCGTTAACAAATATACTAAATGAATTTAATCAAACCATGTATCAGATAGATAACATGACATTCATGCTAATTGATCAAATTAAGTTCCTTCTTGGAGCATTTAATAATGTCAAAATAAAATAATATATATCACATGAAATAATAGTCTTTGGGACTATTCTTGAGTGACTTTATGCATTTAATTCACACCATAATTTATCTCTTATTTCTAACACATTATATGCCATTCAACATATTCCAAAATCATTTCCCCCTATTTAATTAAGTGCAAACAATAGCTACAAGGTGAAATTCGTTGTTATCACAACATCCAACAAAGAAAGGCTTTTAAATGATTTTTTACCATTCCAAACATTAAAGTAAGAGCTCTTCCCATACTACAACATGGAACCATCAATGTTAACATAAATACTTCAATTTAGACACCAAAACAAGTCCAAAATAGCCACTATAACATTCAAAATTTTGATTCTACAACAAACCCACATGGGTCACAAAAACATTAAATAACTTAATTATAACTCATTATTCTTCATTCCTATCATTAAAATTTTTGCATCCAAGTGTAGTATAGCTAATTAGGATCAATTTCCATCATAAAAACATATATTTCATACCAAATAGTTGTCTGAAATAGTTCCATTAATTCCATGATAGATTATGCATTTATGAAAAATAATAGGAGATAGTTTTGCTAAATTTCAAGTTGATTGTTCCATTGATTTTTCCCTAATATTGTAGTGGTTTCAGGTTCCTCTTTAGCATCATAAACTCAACATTTACACCACATAAAAGTCCCAAATTCCTAGTTCATAATACAAGCATTTAGCCACATTAAGAGAGTTCAAAATGTGAGATTCATGTTTTGTATCAAGCAGATTTCTTAGGCAATTGAAAGTACACTATTTTTACATTTATTAATATTTCATTTTATATGAATTTAACATGTTCTTGAAGAAATTTTTTTCCTTTTAATTAATTTTTATCAAATTGGACCATGTGTCTAACTTTATTAATTTTTTGTAGACTATTGAAGTGGTCAAAATTTACTACAAGTTATCATCTATGCTTGAATGTTTATTTTTGTATTTTAGGCCTAAATTTGTAATTAGGAATATTATAAATATTTGTTTTCACATTTGTTTGTGTGTTATTAGTTATTAGTTAGTAGTTAATTATTGTTTATACTTTTAAGTGCACTTAAATTTGTAACAAATAGAGAGGCAACCTTGATGCAAATAAAATTTAGCATACTTTTTCTTTTCCTCTCTTTTTCAAATTTATTTTTTCTTCTTGTTCCATTTTTCCATTTTTGTTTTTGGTGAGAAACTTGCTAGGGTGATATTCATGAAAGATTAATCCATTTTAATCAAAGGATTCCTATGCCTAGATAAGTTTGAGTTGTGCTATGTTTCATATTGAAATTTATGAATCATGCTTTCTTCTTTTTTCTCTTTTCAAATTTCCAGTTAGATGCATGATTATGTTTTAAATTGGAAAATTGAATTGAGATTAAGATTAAACGATAATTGATTAATTGCTTGTATTAATTTGAAGTGATGTTTGAATTCATCTAAATTAGTAAACACAATTTTATTTCAAATTTTGGTGAGTGAATGTGAGATGATAATCTTATGATTTTAAATTGATTGCATGTTCATATATTTTTTTTATTTTTTTTTAAATCGTGATAATTTATGGAATCAATGGATCCTTGGGTTGTCTCTAAAATCTATTTTCAATTTTATTTCTTGCTTAATCTGTTTTTGCTTAAACCTAAATCCAACCCTCCTCAATTTTGAATTCAAAGCCTAAGAATCAATGAGTTGTGTTCTTGGAAATATGACTTGAATTGAACCTATATTACAAATATTTTTGGGGAAATAAATGATTTTGATAACACTTCAACAGGTGGTATTAATAACTAACAAAAAAGTTTCAACGACTTATAACTTCATTTTTACATACTAAAACATCAAAATAAACATACCTAAACATTAAACCATACATACAAGTCAAGAAAACTTGATTTTCACTCTATTAAACTACAACCAACAGTTGGGACAAAAATCACTCATTTCAAATTAATTAAAGTGCATCTAAATTCACATCCATAGCTAGAACAAAAAAGTTAAAGGCTTAACCTCCAATTTAAATGGACAAAAATGGCACTAAGTGAGTTTTAGACACCTCCATACCTTTAGGATTTAGTGTTCCTTCACTTTTCTACATATTATTTGGTGTGTCCTAGCCTCCTCTAGTGCTCCATGTCTAGCTTACAAACCAAGGAAAGGGAGAGCATGTGTAAGAAGTGAGAAAAATAATGAGAGGGAGCCCTTCACTAGTAGGGTTGACAACTATTTTTGAAGGGGAGGGGTTGCCCTCAAGTGTGTTATTTATAAAGAAGAAATGGTTAGGGTTTGAGCCCAAAGTTCTCTAACTTTGACTGTCACTAGTCCTTTCTTAATCTTTCTAAGCAAGCTTAATTGATTCTCTTAAATTGTCATGTTGCATTGCACCATTTTAATCTACCTTAATTTATCTTAATGTAGCTTTAATTAATTCCAATATACTTTAATTTAATTTTGGCATCTAGCATTATTTTCTATTATGCCATTAATGAGTCAACTTTAAGAGCTAAAATTAAGGCATAATAAGTTTGAGGATTCTAAGGAGGGTCTTGTGGATGATGGCCATGATATTTCTTCTCAAGAATCTTGCTAGATGTTCGCTAGCATCAAATCTCTTTTGGGTTTAGTGATGATTGCTTTGAGACTAGATTTTTTCCTTTTTATGCATTTTGTGATAAGTAGACCTAGGTTTTAGATTTTTGAATTTAAATTCAGTCATCATACTTCTCACTACATTTATCTTGTCTATATTTGAGGTTGTATAAGTTACTTTTATTCAAGAACATATATGTTATGTTACTAATGTCCAACTCACTACACATAGATGTTTACTTTAATTATCTTGTTTTACATACTTTAAAGTATATGTTTTACATTTGAGGCAATATTATGTTTTCCTCTTCAAAAAATTGAAATGACACATTTTATTTAGTAAGTGATGTTACATGTTGATAAGTGGTATAATAGTGACAAGTTTTAAAAATTTCTACAAAATTCCAACCTATATTTTCTTAACTTATAGTATTTGTCTAATAAAATCAATTAACATGTTTAAAATAAAATAAAAATTTATTGCATATTTATAAAATTAGAGTTTAGAGGGTTACATATAAAATATTAAAATTTTGGCATTTTGTATATAGTAACTTAGACAATTTGTTTGTTGTTATATGAAAGATACACAACAAATTGAGAGATTGAAAGATACACAACAATTTGTTGACTAGCTCACTTTGTCTTCAACCTACCAAGGTGTGATACTATAATCTATCAGTTTAATTTTACATTTAAAATAAGGATTTTTTTTCAATGGTCTATACAAATAACAACCAACAATATTTCTAAAATTGACAACATTAATGAAAGCAAGCAATTCATGTAACACCCTATTTACTATATCAATTAAATCTTAAAAATAAATTTATGTAGATTTATTTTATAAATTATGAAAACTTAATATTCAAATTAAGTGCATAATTAATCAGAATTACATACCAAATAAAACCTACATATTAAAAATTTCATATAAGCAAATAAAATTTATACTTTAACAAAATAAAGGGGTCTTCAAAAATTTTACTTCTTGTAACTTTAGTTTGGAAAAGGTCCATGACTTTTCCTAAGTTCAAACACCTCGATTATTAGGATTTTATTCATGTCGTCCAGTTAGGAACTGCCTCTAATACCGAGAAATTCACATGTCCGCTCCTGCCGTTAGCATCTGAAAAGAGGGGAGATTTGTAGGAGTGAATCACCATTCGCAACAAACACACACATAAGGTAAAGTATTAGAATTATTGTCGTGCACTCTTCCTCACTGTATCATGCCTGCTGATACTTAGGGCCCATCACTGTCTCTATTAACTCTTTTCCTTCGGCAAGTGCACCAAGTCAATTATAGTATAGTACTTTTCAAAGTACGAATGCCGTATCCACAAAGAACAGTTTCAATTAAAATTCTTAGGTTGTAACACTCTCTGAGTACAAAGAAATGAATAAAGATTTGGTTTATATTGGAATTAGGTTTTCAAAATCACTTTATGGCCAAAAGCATATGATTGAACAGAAACTTGATTTAAAAATTTTAGTTATGAGATTTGGAATTGAACGTACTCTATCTTACTCTTCTGCACTTTGTATTTCTAATCACATACAATACTCACAATACTTATTCTTGATACCATATCCTAAATCATTCACACTGATTCCTCAAGCATGAAATTCTAGAGAAAGTTTTCTAAACATTAATCCCTCAGTTGCCTAGAAAACTAACCAGCTTTAAGTTCAAATGCTCTTACGTAATCAATATATTGAAATCTATTCCTAGCATTACAATATATCAAGTATTTCCGTTTAGATCTAATTCTTACACATACTTTCCAGTTACATCTAAGAATAAAAATAAGAAGTCTATTGATTAGATAGAATCCAACACGAAGTGTAAAACAGAAATACCAAGAATAAGTAGAGAAAGAGAATTCTATATAGAAGAAGTTAGCCGCTCATGGTAGCCCTTACTGCTGCAAGATAGATGTTTTTCTCTCTAGATCCCCTAATTTCTTTTCCCCCTTTTCTTTTAAAACTTTCTCCATACTAACTTAATGAATTTTCGCTTGAGCGATGTATTTTCGCTTAAGCGATCCATGTACATAAAATTGAAAAAGGGTTGTCTCGCTCAAGCGAGATATGCTAGCTTAAGCGAGATTCTCTACTGACAATTAACCGCTCTCTAGATCATTCTCGCTTAAGCGAGATATTTTAGCTTAAGCGAGATATTTTAGCTTAAGCGAGATACTTTTTGCTTGGGCAAGAAACTTTTCGCTTGGGCGAGTCCTGCTTGAGCTTCTCAGCATCAGAGTCTTCTTTTTGTCTATCTTCTTGCTCTTCTATCCATGCATCACTTGCTCCTCAACTACCTAAAATTCATATAACATTGGGATTAAATGTCTCTATTTGTTTTCAGACACAAAACATGTGTTTGGATAAAAATAGTCTCAAATTAGAGAGTAAATGCTAATTTTCACAACAGTTAAGCACAAAAGACACAAATTTTCTCACGTAAATGTATTAAATAGTGACACTTATCAGTCTCCAAAATCACATCCCCTGGTAGGACCTACACAACACGTGTCATTTATCCATATCTATAATTCAAGTGATGATCAGGAGTACATGTTTTGTACGGTACTCGAATCAGGATACTCTCAACCACATCATAGTAATGCAATGCTTCGCTTTGTTAGAGACGCCAAGCTGGTTTGGTGATCATCTCTAATCTTAGAGCTTGTCACAAACTTAGCACCTCATCTACCCCCAAGGACTCATCGAGAGCCTATGGACATTCATCAAGTACCTGCTGTAGTTAGTCCATGCAATTCCTCCATTCTTAAATTCTCACTCATAATACGTTGTATTTAAAAGTCAAAACCTCCATTTCTCTAGCAACCGAGTCTCCATAAATTTAGGTATTGCTACAAATGCACATCTTTAGGTATGGACTTTCCTCCGTAATTTCAACACTTTAAGTTCTTTGATAATCCTCTACACAAATTTTTTTATTTATTAATGACAATTACTTTGACAAAAGGTGCATTACATGGAAGACCAAATCTTCATAATGACTAGTTCCCATTCTCATCCTTCTACTCTTATTTATTTCTAAGAATCATGACTTTCTAGCGATAACCTACCTTATTTTTCTAACAAAATATCCATCAATGGACAGTTTCTCTATTATAATAATAGAGGTAAAAATATTGAAAATTTAGAAATTCTCAATCTACGGTATAACATTAATAATCAATATAATAAAAGAGAATGATAACTAACAAAAGATATCAGTATCAAAGTAATAACTAATTTCTTGAAATTTTCTCATTACAGTAATAAGGACTTTTATCATAATTTCTTAAATTATCTATTTATTAACTTTATTTAGTCTCACATTAATTAATTAATATATATCATATTATTCGTCTTATAAAATTTTAACCAAATTATTATTATCACTTCATTCCTAACTTCACCTTCTAAATTTATTAAACTGATCATAACTTATTTCTATGATTTAATTATTTATTATTTTCCTTAATTAGTTATATATTTATTTATTTAAATATTTTATTTTTATTTTCTCTTATTATATAATAATTAACTAGTAATATCTCACGAAGAGAAAAAGTAAAGAGAGAGAAAGAGAGAGAGAGAGATAAAGAAAGAGATGGAGGGGAAGAGAGAGAGTGCTACCAATTCATTTTGATAAACTTTTAAATAAATTTTAGAAAATGATCCATGGGAACTAGTAGTTCCACTAGCCTAATAATATGCTAACATTTAGGTGTTTAACTATAAACCGAATAAATAGAAAATAAGTTCATAAATTTACTAACCAATAACAAAGAAATTAAGGATGACAATAATATCAAATAATGAAATGTTTCGAATTAGGTAAATTATCAATGGTTGAAGTTAAATAAAGAAAACCTCGACCCTAGTTCCTCAAATTCTTCTAGTAAAATTTTATCTTATTTTTCTTATTGCATGATTATAATTATTTTATGAGATGTGATATGAATGGTTGAAATAAAAAAAGGAACAGATGTTATCATTTTCCAACTGTTGTGATTATTACTATTTATTTAGAATACAAAATGAGATATTAAATTATTAGAGTTTAATATTCACCTTTATTTAAAGGAAAATTAGGTGCTTGAGACGTGCTATGATAAAAGAACATGCTTAGGTGTCTTAGAGGGACCAAATCTTAATAGGAAGGGTAAAATAGGGAATTATACAACAATCTTGATGACGACGAGTCTCGAGTGTTATGCTTTATTTGAAAACTAAAACTGTAAGAGGAGCAAGAGTTTGATTCTATCTAGAGACTAGTTAATGATTTGAAATTTTGTGGAACAATAAAGGTAAATCTCGTCTAATTACTTGCATTACGTTAGTACCTAAATATAGAGACTCGATCGCCGAGTTGGAGAAGGTAGTTGACAAATAATTTGATGAATTCACGTGTGAGAAATGAGACAGAAGTATTGCTCGGGCTAACTATAGTAGGTATCTAAGGAATGTCCATAGGCTCTCGGTGAGTCCTTGAAGGTGGTATAACGTGTCAAGTTGTGACGACTCTGAGATTAGAGGGATTCACAAAATCAATTTGGCGTCCCCGACAAAACAGAGCATTATCATGATTCAATTGAGAGTATCCTAGTTAGATGTACCAAACATAATATGTACTCTCGATCGTCACCCAAAAAGCAAGTCCTAAATTAGCCCATACATTCGTGTAAGTCTTCTTAGAGATAGAAGGTTTTAGAGGCATCGAGGGGTCCAAAAATATGATTAGTTAAATAACTCTGTAGGTACGATGTGGTGAAGAGAGAGTATGCAATAATGGATGTTAGTTATTTCATGTTATTCATGCTTATGTGTGCTTGATAATGAACGACTCACTCCTACAACCCTTATTTTTCACATACCCATGGAGTTTCACCCCCTATTCCATCTCTCAATCATCCCCCTAGTAGGAAGATGGACCCATGACCCTTTATTTGAAGATGATACATTTACTGGTTTTATGAGATTTATCTATTTATCTACAAACATTATGCTTCATGGCCAACACTCACATCTAGACCTCCCCATCATTATGACTAAAACCCTACCACTAAGATATGCAGGAATCCTATCAAATGTACCTGTAGTCCCTAGAAGTGCTCAACCCCCTTCCAATTTAAACCCACCTCCAAACTCAGCTCCAACTGAACTAATCGGTTAAGAAACAAAGGAAGAAACTTCGGAAAAGGAAGATCCTTCTGAATGCTCTTATTGAAGCTTTATGTAAAATATATTAGTTAAGTATTGAACAAAACTACTTGTATGTTCGGTTAATCAACTAAAACAAAGACAACAGATGTTATATGTATATGTTGAAACTTAAAAGTTAGTTCTAATAGATCATTTCTTTTGTGAATTATTGGATATATAATACATGCTAGGTTGTAATGAGAAGAATAATGTTATTTTGAATAATAACCTTATATTTTACGAAAAGTAACTAACGAAAAGTTTATTCTATCTTTTTAAAAGTTAAGTAGAAAAAAATTGTTTTAAAAAATTATGATATTTTAAAATAAATCAAGAAAATAAAAAGAGTGTTACACTTGCCTTTCTCGATTAAGTTTGGTAAACTCTACACTACATCAATGTCACGTTCTAAAATGTCCCAACATATGGTCTAACATTTAAGTTGTAATCACACTAACAAAATCAACCAGTTATAGTACACAATAATTTTGAAGGGAATTACTAATATACAAACACCCCTTTTTTTTAGTTAAAGTGCATTATCAACTTACACCATAACATTTGGACAAAAAATCATAATTCTTTTATTTTACTAAATTAAATTTAAGAATATTATAATACTTTCAATTATTTATCTCTCTTTTCTCATGAATATTAAAAATTCAAACTTTCTCTCTTCTTTCATCTCTCATCAGCATTAAATTTTAAAAGTCTCTTCTTTTATTTTTTACCATATTATAAATATATTTTAAAAATATACATGCATTATAAAAATAAATATATATTTCAATTTATAGTATTTTTAATTTTGGTACATATTAAAGAAAAATAAATCAAATTAATATAAAAAT
>JAMLFT010000766.1:0-36905 GCA_026544285.1 Pachyrhizus erosus | reverse complement strand
AATATTAGTTTTTAAATCATTAACATAAACAAATAGATACATTTAATACATGATTATTTTGTACAAATAAAATAATAGTTATATTTAAAAATTGAAAATACTAAAATTAAAAGTATAATATTTATTAGATATGACATTATTTATGTGACAAAAAAATTAATGATATGATTATTTTTTTAAAAATTAATATAAAAATATTTTATAAAAAAATTCAATTTAAATTGGAAATATTCAAAATAAAATTAAATATATAATGTTTATTTAATTGATGAAATAATTTAAATCAATTCAAAATTAATTGACTATTAATTTAAAATGGACATCCTTATTGATAAAAAAAAATATCATTTTATATAAATCATTTATTATTTTAAATCATATTATTATTTACAAAAATATTTTAATGTGTTATTTATTTTATTAAATCGAAATATTGATTTTTCTTTTATTTTATTTTACATATAATTGAGTTTTCACATTTACTAATATATAACGCCTTGAAAAAATAAAAAAAAATGTGTCGCACAAAATACAAATCTGGATGAAATTATTTAACTAATAAAAAACCCATAAATTAAAAGAGTTAGATCGTGAAAAGAGCTAAAAAAAATTATAGAAAAGAAAAGAAAAGAGAAAGTTGTGGTACAAGATAAAACAAGTATAGTTAGTGAAGAATTGTGATAAAATTGTAAGTCTCTAAGTTATTATGAAAAAATAAAATTAAGGGGATTGAGAGGGTTTGTTTTGTATGTGTTTAGGTTTTCTTTCTAATACACTCAATTGAATAATACCTATAAAAATTTTCAATGCATATAATTATTGTTAATTTTTGTTTTCTTTATTTTAATTTTAGATATTTTGTTAACACAAAATATTCATAATTTGAATTATTATTAAACATATATCATAATTAGAAGCAGTTTAAACATTTTATAACAATAAATTTTTTAATTATATATTAATTATTCTAAAAAGTTAAAAATATGATATATTAATAAAATTTTAATTTTCATTACATATTACATATATTTGGTGAATATAATCAACATAAAACACTAAACATATATTAATATTTTTTTATTTTCAAATTATTCTTTTTTAAGGGGTGTGAATATGTCTCTTTAATAGAAAAAGTTTTAAAATGTTCAGTCAATTTTTTATTTTAAATTTTTATAACAAAGATAAAAGAAGATAATAAATTTATTTTAAATATTAGTTTTAAATTAATAATGAATATAAGATAAATATATTTAGTATACAATTATTTACAAATAAAAAAATGATTATATTTGAAAATTGAAAATATTAAGGATAAAAAACTAAGATGGATAAACAAATTATTGTTAATATTAATTTTTATAAATAAATACATGTATTTGAAGAGATTAATAAAAATATTAAATATTTATTTATGTTTATTTTTGTGAAAATTAAAATACCTTATTAATCATATGTGTATATTTTCTTTTTTTAATAAGTAAATATTTTATTTAGTTATATTTTATCTTTTTAAAACATCATTTTTATAAATTTTTAACATTAGAGTTAAAAATTTAACTAAAAATCAATTAATATTTGAAACGCGCATAAGAATATTATGAGATTGTCACCATTTCTAAAACTCATATTATAGATATTTTATTCTTAAATATTTTATTTTTTTATTTTTATATTAATTATTGTAAATATGTTAAAAAAAATATATTTAGTTATTATTATTTATTATATATATTTAGTGAATTTGATGAATTAAATATATTTAGATTAATTATTTTTTAATTTTATTTTCTATTTAATAATTTATCACTAATAAGATGTGATTAGAATTTTGATAATTGAACTTTTTATTCACGTTGAATATATATATATATATATATATATATATAATGTAATTTTTATATATAATTAATGTGAATCAAATATTTTTTGTATATGTTAATTATAAATTTATAATTTTAAATAAAAATGTTTAAATATTAATACACTGATTTTCATTAAATTTTAAAAATATAATATAATTTTAAATTAACATAAGATTTCAATTATAATAATTAAAATATTATTGAAATAATGTTATTGTTGTTATTAATACTGTCAACATCATCTTCATCATCATTTATATAATATTTTATTAATTTTTTAATAATTTGACAACCAAATTGTTAATTGTTTAATATTTTTATAAATGTTATTTTTTATCATTAATATTATTATTGTTACTATTAATTTTTTTATTAGTAAAAATTAAAATAACTAAATAATTATGCCGTTGATAAAAAGTTATAGTATTTAGTGAGTGACAATTAATTATCATTATATCTCATATAAATAAATTAAACAATTATTTGATAATTTATTTATATTATTTAATTATTATAAGTGTTTATGACATATATATATTATTTATTTATTCATATTTTTAATATTTAAAATTATATTATAATTAGAGTGTATTTTTAATGAAATATTTTATTAAATTAATAATACTTATAAAATATAATCATTTTAATTTTTATTCAAAAAATATTTTAAACACTCTAAAATTTATCCATGTATCACACGGATATACGTTCTATATTTATATATTAATTATTTTTTTCAATTTGTAGTAAAATAATTAATTAACAAACAAATAAGTGAAAATGAAAACAAGCTGCTTATTTTTTGTAACAAAGATTGAATTTGTTATAATAGATTTATCGAAGACAATGAAAAATAATATGCAAAACAATATTCTAAAGTTGAAACTGACGGCCATTTACATACCACCGATTCAATCTGTTTAATTTTAATCTCTTTTTACTTTTAAAATTTACTAAAAATATCATTTTCTACTTAGTGAACTTAAAAATTATCTTTTTGAGTAAATTACTCACACTCTCTTAACCTTTTCAAATTACATATAATATTTTCTTTTTAGTTTTACACTAATTTTTTAAAAAAAAAACATTACATTATTATTCCTAATATATAACACTAACATTTTTTAATATTTAGAAACATTACACTTGTATTCTCTTATATACTGTATAAATATTTCTTATAAAACAAATTACAGTAATAATTAAAAAAAACTATATGATTTTATGAAACATGAAAATGGAATAATATAAACTATCCTATAATTTTCATAATTATTTCAAGACAACTTGTTTTTTGGTCACATAATAAAAAAAATGTTTTTTTTATGTTGTGTTTCCTATATGACAATAAGAGTGTTTATTGGTCTGAATTAATTCGATAAATCTGACAATATAAACGAAACCAATTAAATTGGTTCAATTTTTTTTTTACTTCAAGTTTAACATAAAGTAAACTAATAAGAACAAGATGATGATTGGTTTGGGTATTGGGTTGAGAATTTATAATAATTAATTAATTTAATATTACATGTAACATCTCAGACGCTGATAAGGACATAGAGTGATCACTAATACAAAAAAAATGAGACATAGACAAGAAATCACTCTTAATAGACTTTTAGTAATAGGAATACATAAATGAATCGGATACACACTCAAACGAAAAAGATTTAAAAATTATGACAATATAAGATTGTATAATTAAATCTGACTTAAAGAAATTAATTATTACTATTTATATCAATAAGATAAATATATTTTTTGCTAGCATATCGCTTAAAAATTTTATAGTTAAGCGTGTTTGTTATGAAATAATTACGAGAGATAAATAACCTTTTGCGAAATTTATTAAAAAATGTGATTGAGAACAAAATACGTCGTGATAAGATTTTTAAAATCAATCATTCATCTTGAAAGTAACGAGACATTACATTGTATATTGTTTTGTTTATTTTTGTAGATTCGACTAATTTGGTGGGTTAGATATTTTGATTTATTTTCTTTCTATTATTATAGATAAAATTTTATAATTTAATCAATTAATCATATGTTATTTTTTATAATTTATATTATTATTTAATTAATGTAAGTCAATTATATTAAAATATGTTGTTATATTTTTTATAACAACATTATCTATTAATTTTAAAATAAAAATATATTATTTTATTTTTTAAAATGATTTTTTATTTATTTTTTATATTAGATATTGAATATCCAAATCAATTCAACCCATTCGACATCATATTAACATCAGATTATTTTGATTCAGATTATGCTAAAAAATTTCTAAAATCCAAACCAAACCAAACCAATCCCATTACAATCAATCAGTTGAGATTTCACTTTTTCTTCAAATTGGAAGCAAACCCACTACCTTCATGAGCAAAATGTTATGCACTTTGCCACTTTATATGTGGAGTCGTATGGTTGGGTGATCAATGCGATGAGACAAAAAAAAAATGCATTCAGAAATAATGTATTTATTCACAAATATTTAAAATAAAATACATAATAATAAAATTTACAGCGTGCTTAAACATCCAAGTGCATAGAAGTATTTAATAAAAGATATTTCTATTTCTAAATTTACAATATTATACATGATCTTCAGTTCTTCCCTGTATGATAATACACTATAAATTTACGAAGTGACTCGAACTAATTAAAATTGTAAAGTAATAAATAAACTATAAAATTGCATCTAATATATACTTATTCAATTAATAATAAGTTGTTAACAGTTCCTATGGCTAGATTTGAAACTTTCTAGTAAGTTTCGACACTATTTTGTGATGAAGAGAAGAATTCAACAACCTGAAATCAAAAAAATCACAGATAACAGAAAATATTTCAAAATAAAACTTGCTTACTTGTTTAAAAGGGCGAATAATTTCCAAAAGAATTTCACAATGTTTAACTCAAAATACATATACATCATATCATAAATACAAGTCTGTTCGGTACAATCATATCAAATATACACTTTTCTAGCTAAAATCCAAGTTAGCACTTGTTTTTCATAGCTGAAAGATGACGATAACACAAAGTCAAGTACATGTTCCTATTTCGTTTACTTTTGTCAATTTGAGGATTTTTTACATCAGACTCATAATTTTTTTTAAAAAAATGTACAGAAATGGATACATTTTAAAAATTTTACAAAAATAAATAAGTCATATTTTAAAACATATCTTTATAAAGTGAAATTGCCTTTTAAAACATAACTTTATTTTTTTTAATTAAATTAAAATAAAAAAAAAAAAGAGACAAGTTGTGATTGAAATCATGACTTTAAAAAAATTATATTTTAAAATACTACTTCAATAATTTAAATTAAAAAATAAAAAAAAGTGTGTTTTGAAACTCAATTTTTAATACAAAATCGTGTTTTAAAATACAATTTATCTATTTTTATATATATATTTTTAAAAAATGACTCCTCCCAAGTAAAAAAAAAAAGTCTCAATTTGCATACTAGGGAAGTACACCTGTCTTTATTAGTGAAAGATCTTATAAAATGGGCAATAATAATTGATTACTAAATTTAAAATAACCTAATTAAAGTTGAATTTTAATCATTAATGTTACAAATAAAAAAAAATTATCGGTATCCATTTGTGTGTGGTTATAATTTATTTATTAACAAAATCCTTCATTAATAAATAAAGATATACAATACTAATAAATTTTTGATCCAAATTTAATTATGTTGGAATCTTTTAAATAAAATAACATATTTAAATTTTGTAAATAAAAAATATAATTAAAAAAATAAATCAAACTAATAACATAATTACTTTTCACTAGTAACATAACATCATTAACTAAAAATATATATAATAATAATTCCATTAAACAATAAGTTAAAAGAAATAAAAATACATAGATATGAATACACGATGGTAATCCACTTCAAGAATTTTCCAAGTTTGAACCAAAAGTTAGCATTAAGCAATAATTTGGACCAAATGTCCAAAATCTAAAAACAGTTTGTCCAGTAGTGAATGTAGAATTAATAAAATACGTATAAAACGAAGCGCGTTTAGTACTTGGTATGATCCCAGATGGATGAATTTTCAGAGTCATTATATTTGTTTTCAATATTCCATATCCTCTGCACCTATTTAACGTTCCATCCATTATATTATGATCACACACCGACCACCAATTCTCAAACGGGAAAGCACTCGTCCTCGCATCTCAGGGAAGCAAGAAACAAACATAACATGCCTGTCCTGAATTCCGCCCATTTCACTTCAATTTCAACCAGGTTAGTACTTAGTGTAACTATTACTACTTTATAACTACAAATGCTATATGCTCTTTCCAATAGCCTTGTTTTAATGTGATTCTACTTACCATTTCAACATGTTTAGCATATCCACTTGCAAGCCCTGCTATCTATTTATCCCATTCTTTCTTTCTTGACCAATTGGAACATTTTGGGTTGTGTTTATGTTTTCTGTTACATTCTGCATTTAGCTACATTTATTTATAGCTGCATCATAATTCTAGTATGTGTCTAACTCTTCATTTTTTTTTTCCTTAGTGAGTATATGCATAGGGACCAAGTGGACAGTCTATTCACGGAATTGAAAGAGATCCATGAAAAATTATTAACACTGTTGATTACCTTGGTTGTTGCAGTAACAAATACTGACACAGAAAGTTCTTTGTTAATAAAACAGCACATGATGATGACATCTCTGGCCTTGGCCATGTTCTTTACTCCTTGGCTACGGTTGGGACTATACTTAAGACACAACACAAATCTTCTTCCTATCATAATGTGTGACATGCTTATGTTGGGAAGTTTTTAGGCTATACAAGGGATTGGCTGAATTACGGAAACCAAGATCTTCAGATATAGTCGGACCCCATTACAAACCAGCTATTGCTATTAGTATATGTACGAGAAAGAACTATTAACGGTGGATAAGAAAAAGATAAGCAAGTCATAATGGAAAACAAAAAGGCAGAGGTAAATACGGAAAGGGATTTAATTTCCATAAAAATTGACAAATTTACATTAGTGCAGGAAATGACATGGGAGGTTGTCATGTTCCTAATGCAAAAATAATGGACTAAATCATGATAGGAAAAACTTACAGTGAATCCAACAGTGCTCAGAGGTGCGTCGTCATGTATGGAATTATTAATTTTGATTTCTGAAGATAATCAATAAAACTTAATCAAAATTCAAGATGACGTTCTCTATATTATAGACAAGACTATCGGTAAAGCATATTGTCTTTTATTTTATCCCATATTAGTAAAATTATTACATGCTTAAAGTTTGGTTTAGTACAATTAAAATTGTATTTTAGTGAAAGAATCTTAATGATTGTACCCCAAGTGTTTGTTAAAATTACAGTGACATGTATAAAGTGGATAATGCACTAAAATCTAACATTTGTATTTAGCTTCATGTCTTCTTTAGAAAACTCCGTTTTCAAAAAATTATTATACCGCAGCTTCAATAAATGTAAATATGCTGCGGTTAATATCTTTACGAGGAACTTATGCTTCAAAGAGCCTCTAGACAACAAGTGTAAAAGATACATCCACCTTCAAACATTTCATAAACCAAACTCACTTTTAAATCAAGAAATACATACTTTATCATCATCACTTTTGAACAATCTAATACACTTTAAATCATGAGTAAATCCTCCTATCTCCACACTTCAATGTGGCTAGTGACTCATTTGCCGATTTTTAATAATCTCAATTTTAACAAATGATTTATTGTTCATATATATCTCACTTGAATTAACTAATTATCCTAACCAGTTAAATCAATAATTTTAGTTAGCCACTTATCATTTGAAATAGTTACTTATCATTAAATTTAACGCAACAAGGCGTGGTTTAAGGGATGTATGAAAAAGTATGTGTATATATCAGTACCCAAGGGTGAAACCTGCAATTCAAAGAACATTTGGTAAAAATTGCACTACACATCCGAATATGCCCAAAACAGCATCTACAAACATTTCACATTTCCTGTCATAGTCAGTAAAGTAAATGAACACTATGAACTCAATGCTGTCCCTTTCTATATATAATAAAGGAACAGCATCCTATTTACAGAGTTTCACGCTGCCAACAGGCATAGACAAATGAAAATGATTATAATGTGGGGAAAACCAAGGCCTGGAAACAATTTTTAATAAGTGTGTCAAAAACCACCAGTCCAAGTAATAATAAACTTCAATATCATCCTGGAAAAAAGAAATTGTTAACGTCAGATACAACTAACAAGGTCATGAATTACAATAATCCATAATCACAGTTTTTGAACAAGATAATAACAGTAATTTCGATCGACATATAATTTCAAGCATGATGGTCACAGTAATTTTCATTTTGATCACTCATTGTAATGTCTTGAGCCAGAAAACTAATTGGGAAAAATGGAAGAAAAGTAGAGAAGGAAAAATGGAAACTGGAAACAACAAACCAGTCCATTAAGATAACTCCTCACAATTATTATCTTGATGAGTACACTACTGAATGCTCCTCGGGTCTAATGATTTACAGTCCAATAAGTTCATTGCTATTATTCTTGGAAGTCACAATTTATACGGCCTACAATTTGAAAGTTATTCTGTATAATAACTGATTCTGTCATCGTTCTTGTGTCACTCGGGTAAATGAAAATAGAGAATAGCTTATATTATTGTTAAATATTAGGGAATTGACAGCCTGGGAAAGAAAACTAAAATTAGTAAATGAGAGGGTGGGAGTAGAAAAGCATAGATAGGCATAGAAAGGAAATATACCCTATAAGAAGTATCAATCTATGAACACAAAAACTGAGAGCCTGCACATAGCACCACCAGATCATAAGAATTGAATGCCACACCCAGTTATGTCATCTTTAACGCCTGCTTCAATTGTGCAAATGCAGATGGATGCATACTGCTCATTGCAGCATTAAAAGATTCTCCATGAATAGCAGCACATGTTTGAAGATTTTCTCTCACACAGTCCTCAAGAGACAGCTGATTTATACGATCTGAAAATTTGATCTAGCAACAAAATAAAATGAATTACTTCCTCTGTTACTCTCATAATGTACATCATTCCAAAATGCAAATTTCATCTAGTTTCCGTAGATCTGTTACCTGTCTTTTTCTGAATTCTTTACTAGGAATAGTGCCCTCATCAGGAGACGCACTGGAGCTCATGTCACCACTGTTACCGAAAATAGACATGAAGAATTATGCTTTTAAAATATGACTGAATGCCATATAAAACCAGAGATAACCCCCTTTATAGTTTCTAAAAATTGAGTTCCCTTCAGAACTAAGCTTTTGAAATAGTTGGCTATAGCAAGTCTCTTGTATATTTGTCATACAAGAGACTTGCCATCACCAATATTGGAACAGCTTAAGCTATTAAACAAACATACATGAATGGTATTTATATTATACCTCTAATACTAAACAAAACACGAAGTAACCAGATCAAGATCAAGAATCAGCCAAAGTTCCTACCCACTTCTCTTTACTAAGTGCCAAAAACAGACTATAAGTACAAAAAACTAACCTGGACTCTTCCTCAGTTAAGTCATCATTTCTGCCCAGAATAACACTAGTGCAAACACTGCACACATCAAAACATAAACAAGGGTCACTTCTTATTTGCAAACAATGAATAATATTTAAAGAATAGTACCTCAAAATTTGATCCAGTTTGTCAAGTACTTGAGGTAGTCTTAATGTCAGAATTATTGAGAGGGCTAAGCCAATTGTCTTCTTCTGGATGGAAGAAACATTATCTACCTGGAAATATTATATACATAAATTCACAAATAAAGAAAGGAGACAACATTAAATTGGCCAAGATGACACATTTACACTAAATACTAATACTGAAACCTTAATCAGATACTGATTTTAAGAAATGATGTGACATCCTACAGCACATTGCAGAGGACATCATATAACTTCTTCCAGCCATGGGCAAACATTTTGCACCTACCCCCTTCACATAGTGGCACATATTGCATAAGTTAAAAAGTAAATGTATCAAATGCAGCAGAGTAGTGAGCCTAAACTAAGCCATGATACTATCAATGAGATTCAAACATGACACTTACTTTCCAAAATTATAAATCATTTTAAATTGTGGTGTATTAATTAATGCAACTCATGGGCTTGTCTAAGCACAGACAAGACACAAATATGCAGTATATTTAGAACCACTGTCTCTAAAGCATAGCCACACCAACCTTATCAACCCAAATGTCAACCAGACAAAGAAGTATGTTTTCTTGAACTGGGATGGATGCTGTCTGAAGCAGTTGAGAGGTTGATGGATCTGAAGCTAATTGGGCAAGTGAATTTGTATTCATCACCAAAAGCCTAGCCAGGATGGCAGCAGAAGATGCTTTAACAGATGTTTTAGAAGGATCGTGATCATCTCCTCCACTCAAACATATTACAATTAACTTCTGCAGATATTGTGAACTACGAAACATTAGTTTAAGTTTAACAGCACATAGTTTGATTTACTATAATATCTTATATAAGCTTATAACAGACTTACTTGTAAAGTACTACTAATAAGTGGTGGCACCTCCATCGGGAAACACTGTAAAGAGGCAAAATAAAGTAAAATAAAAATACTGTTTTTAAGGATGTTTCAAATATATAAGAAAATAAAGCAAAACTATCAGCCAATTTGTATTAAGACCAAAAAAATTACAGAATAATTCTATATTCAAAATTTAGTCACAAGCACAGGCAATTATAATTCCTAAATAGTTCCACTCAATCAAAACAAGGAAAAAACGTACCAATTGACTTAAGAACTAAATATAAAAACTTAGTTGCCAAAACTTCTATCTTAAGCTATATAACATAGTAATTTAATTTGCTGTGCATTTGGATGATTTTATTTCTAAAATGCCAAAAAGGTATCAACGAAATAAAGAAAGCTTTTTCACCAAAAAAAAATCAGTTTTAATAAATGTTGGAATGATTTTTTTTGGGTGATTGTTCAGAAGTTAAATATTTAATGGTTTTTTTTAAAATTAGAAATATAATTTTTTAGAAAACTTATCCAAATTGATATTAGATCCACTGATGGGTGTTTAAAAATAAATTAATGTTGCTAAGCACCGTACATGATCATCATGATCCAAAAATCAAAATATCTACTAATTCCTTAGATGCTTAATAGTTAACCTCAAGATGCTAATGAAGCTAGGACCTATTCAAACAAAAGCTTAGGGAGAAGAGGAAAGAAAAGGAGATAGAAGATATCAGTATTATTAGGTTCTTAGTATTGTTAAAATGTTTGAGCAGTTGAGTTAGTACTTGACCTAGTTAGTAGTATGAATGAAGGTATTAGGCTAGAGTATTCTATTACATCCTATCAAATATCAATAACATCCTCAATGCTATTACTGTTTTCTAAACCTAAAAGTCTGAACAGGAGGCATCATTATATACCAAAAGTCTCAGAAGTTCATATCCATCATTGTTAAGTTTGAAAATTGACAAGTTTGGAGTGACATACCTGTATTAAGATATCAACCACAGGAAGAACTGAAAGTAGGCCTTTGTCATTGACATTTCCAATAACTAAATCAAGAATCTTAGCAATATTTGTTGCATGCATGCTCAGAAAGTCATTTCCACCCAAAATTATGTAATCTTCAATTATGTTCACAGCAACCTGTACTTCAGATAAAGAGAATGAATATAAAAACATCACAAAGATATTAAAATAAGGTCACCAACTGGCTGTTAGGGTAGGCACTAACAAAAACCAGAAAGAATATGTAACAGTAATAATGATCATAAGCCAAGCAAAGTTATCAAGTTGATAAATACAGCACAAAGATTGGGATGCCATTGGCTGAAATTTCAATACCTCCATGAAATTGAAAACTGAATGATTACACTTTTTTGCATTGTGCTGCACAAGCTTGATAGTTATTGACTCATCTGGAACCCAGATGAAAGAAAACTACATTGATTTGCCTTACATATTGTTAGAATTAGGATATAAGGAGAAAGGAGAGTTAGTTAAGGTAGTTAGACTATTAATGAGTTAGCTAGTTAGAGGGATTTATTAGATATAAATAGGGGAAGACGGATAGGAGAGAGGGGAATATTTTTTAGATTGAGCATTAGCTCTTTGTAAAAGGAGAAATCCTTTGTGAAGGGGAAACCCTTAGAGGAGAGTTACTCTCCTATTTTCTGTTCTTTTACAATCAAGAAATTCCATCGTTCTTTCCTGTCTTCCATTTTCTAATTTGGGTTCCTAACAAATTGGTTCGACCTGTCAGAACTTTGAGGGAGAGCCATGTTAAGAGATGGAGGAAACACAAATTTGGGCTAAGAAAGGGGAGCTTCCAGCATTTGTATGGTCAGACCCAATTGGTTGGATTTCTAGGGCTCAAAAATTCTTTAAGGTACAAGAAATTCATTCATTCCATAAGCTGCAATATGCATTCATGAGTATCAAGGGTGTGGCAATGCATTGGTTCTATTCTTGGTGCCAAGAGCACCCAAATTCAGATTGGGAGTCATTTTCCATAGCTTTGATCGAAAGATTTGGAGATAGCTATGGTAGCCAAGTCTTTGAAAGATTGACTACCTTGAAGCAAGAAGATCAACTTGAGAAGGAAACCCACATTGAAAATAGAGAGACCTCCATAGTCTTCTTGAAAGAGAGGACCAACATTTCAGAGATGAAACACATGTTGTGCAAGATATTGAATGAAGAGGCTGATCCCCATTCAACTCAGCAAGACAAAAATAGCATGAAGGGAAGTGGGTCAGAATGCAGTGAAGCAGAGGCTAGATCTTGGACAAGAAAGGTGGAACTACTCACCTTTCATGGAAGCATAGAAGTGGAAACTGATTGAAAGGATAGCAGTTTTGAGTGTGACAGTGACCAATTGCAATTCTTGAAATAAAAAACCAGAAGTAAAGAAGGTTCAGTAATCAAGAACCACACCCTTTGGTGGAGAGAAACCAAAAATGAAACAAGATTAGTAAGAGAAACAAAAATTGAATAAGTTATGATAGAGGAAGAAATGATCCTTCGATGAAGAGGGAGAAATACAAGGAAAACAGAGTGAAGAATGTGGGCTGGGAAGACTATTTTTTGGATGACCCAGTGATAGAGTTGATCAAGAAGCATGTTGAAGATGGTGATGCAACCAAGACTCATTATTTTCAATATCCAGATTTTTGTAAAAAGATTGTTATGATGAAACAGCAATCACTATTAGACCCAAATTTGATCATGAAAGTGGTTGAAATGTCAATGGTGTTGGAATCTTGGAATTTCAACTTGATGGGTAAGCCTTTAACATTTAACTTTGTGTCTATGGATGACAGCTTGGCAACAGAGCCAAGGCAGAAGGGATGTACAGAGGCAGTCATGATGATTCAAGTTATACGAAGTCTGCCCTCGTCCCCACCACCACTAAAGCCACTGAACTATAGTTTTCATGTAGGGGCAATGGGCAGTTCCCAGCAAAGCTACAACGGGTGCAGTTGTCTTCTAGCAATTAGAGAAAACTTGAAGTGTGTCATTTTAGTGTGTAATTCCAGTTTTCAAATTCCAACCTTGAGGACAAGGTTGATTTTTAGGAGGGGTTTGTTGTTAGGATATAAGGAGAAGGGAGAGTTAGTTAAGGTAGTTAGACTATTAATGAGTTAGTTAGTTAGTTAGAGGGGTTTATTAGATATAAGTAGGGGAAGAAGGATAGGAGAGAGGGGAATTTGTTATCATTTTTTAGATTGAACATACTCTTTGTGAAGGAAAAACCCTTGGAGGAGAGTTATCTCTCCTATTTTCTGTTCTTTTACAATCAAGAAATTCCATCTTTCTTTTCTTTCTTCTATTTTCTAATTTGGGTTCCTAACACAGAGATTACACTAAGTCCCTTTTTCTAGTACATATCCAAGAGCAGTTTCCCTGTTAGTATCTTTAACCTCACAGACTTAATTCCCGATGTAAGAGGCTCAACTATGCTATGTATCCAATTCTTACCATGAACCAATTATCTTAAAATTTTAAAAGGTACAAAGTTGGTGGCAGGTAGGGGAAGTTGAATAGAAGGAACTTATTATCATTAATTCAAATATTATGTAGAACATATAAACACAAGTACACATAACATAGCTGCTGCAATGCAGCAATCATGCACACTGAAAATTTTACAAAGACTACTTCATCCTAGTGCCACTAACACAATCACTATCTTTCTCTTGAATACAGAGAACATGAGTAAATAGTAAATTAAAAATTTATTAGAGTATGTAGCTAAGTCTAACCTGTAAATGGTCAAAATTTCTTTCCATAATCTCCACAAGGCGTGAAAAATATTGTAACAATTGAGGCACCATTGATGGTGCATGAGAAAGTGTGGCCTCCCATAACTGAAAGGTTATGCGGTTGAATTTTCATGATATATTCTTTACAACAATAGTACCATCTAATAAGTAAAAACAGACAGTAGGATTACCAGCATGCTATCTTCTAGGAGATTGAGTTCATCTGGACTATTAATATCAACCCCATTCTCCAGAATTGGCAGTAGTATATTGTAGCAAATGGGTGACTGGTAACCAAGTGCGACCACAAAGTTTCTCAGAGCAACAAGAAGCTGTATCTGCAGCAGACTTTCACCAGAAGACTCCTCCCAGACCTTGTCATAATAAAAGCAATAGAGAGAAGATAAATTCAATTTTGATTAGTCTAGGATTTAATTACAGCTACACTGATATGTAACTTGCAGGGTAAGACCTAAACAAAAATGTGATATAGTATATTTTTATATGTATTCAACCATCTAAAACCAATTAGTCTACCTCCTTTGGCAAGTCATTCAGGTAAGCCCGAATCAGTTGAATCATAAAGTTAAATAAAATTAATCATACTGCTTAGAAAACTTTCTTGAGTTCCTGTAGCTATGTAAACTACAATTTGATCCTATTCATCAAGTTACTGATACAGATTGTATTGGGAGAATCATTTCAAATCAGTGTAATCATGTTTCACCTGCAACTGACAAAATTTTTGCACAGCCAGGTCATCTACCTCAGCCAAGTCCTTTAAGATGCTGTTTCAAAAACCCTATTTTTATTTTATTTTATTTCAATTCCTTTTCTGAAAAGAGAAGAGAAAAGACTACACAAAAAGTCAGCCTCATTAAAGAAAGACCAATCTTATTCTTATTTTTAAAACAAATTCATTTTTTCATGAAGGCAGACGGAATGTGTCAAACTGTTTGGTCTGCTGCCCTTCTTTAGGAAATTCTACCTTGTTCCATTGCACCCCACTCGCTGCCTCTCCCCCTAATGCTGGTCCTTTCTCTTGTCTTTCATTGCCATCTGATTCTCTGCTGCAGTGCTTTGTGGTAGAGCTGCGCTTTCTGTGTTCTGTGTGCTGTGTAATAGGCGGTGTATGTGTAGCCTAGTGGTTGACTACATAGCTATATTCTTAAGTTTATAATACATTTAAATTTGTCAATTATGTCAGGAGTTATTTGACTTTATGCTAATATCTAGACATTTGCAATGTTTTGTTAAGTGAAAAATATATGCTATTTTTCATTATTGATTAACAATCTCATAATTCAAGATATGTTTTGATTTGTGATCTGGAAACTAAGCTTTCCCATTCATGAATAGATTTCCAATTTTGTCAAAGATCACACATCTAGTAGTAATATGGCCAAAACAATATATACAGGTACAGGGCAATCCTCACCTCACAAGTTGGTTTTGGCCTAAACTCAAATTCTAATTTGGTATCAGAGTCTATCTTGATGATTGCTTTTGGACCTATTCGGTCACCCGTTATTGGGTTGTTATTGAACCACCCACAGACTTCCAGTCCTGCAAACTTCACTCACACTCAGAGAAATCCAATACTCGGCATGAGGGGGTTGAGTTGAAAATTTCATATCAACTAATGATTGGTCAAAGTTATATAAATATGAGGCAATCTACACCTTACACACCAATTTTGTGGGGTTTTGTTGAGCCTAAGCCTAAATTCTAATCACTATTTTTCATTAATGATTATGAATCTCAATTCAAGATATGCTTTGATTTGTGATCTAGAAAATAAGCCTTCCAATTCACTATTTAATTCCTAATTCAATAACTATTGTGTATATCAAATCAACCCTAATTTTTTTCTGAATAATTCGTCCATATTATGTGTGGCATGTCATCTTACAAATTTTTTATCTTTAGCAGAAAATTAATAATAAACTTGGAGAGTTAAAAACAAATCAAAGCATCAAACTAATGAGTTGATTTATTTACTCATGCCATACCTATTTTCTAATAAAGAAACTGATTCACATTTTACTGAAAAAGAAAAAAAATGTACCTTTTCTTTCATTGAACCTAACCAAGTATTAAAATACAAAACTTATTAGACAAAATAAGACTGGATATTTCTTATGTTACCTTTTGAAAAAATTGCACCAACTTGTTTGCAAATGGAATAACTTCATTAACATGTCCAATAAGGATAGAGATCAAATTCAAAACCTGAACCTGAAGGAATATTTAAACAACAACATGAACAACAGTTCACTAATAGGACCAAATGTTGAATGAAAATTCAGTTTCAGATTATAATTTACACAATATATGTTTGCTCTTGCCATGCAGATAATTTTCAGTAACATAGAAGAAAATGTAATGTGCCTGTGTACTCAAAGGCACTTAGAGATTAAGGTGATGCCCCTTTAGCGAGGCACACAACTCAGCTGCCTTAGACAAGTTGCTAGTCTTTAGCAACTAACCAATAACAAAAACCTCCAAAAGCCCAGCCATCTAACTTGCTAATATGAAGGGAGGTCAAACAATGTTTGGTCCATGCTGGCTAATCAACAGTAACATCCATGAGGGCTGCATGGATCAAATGATGTCATTGGGAACAACCAAAAACCAAATTTTTAGCAAAACTATTCAAAGCAAGGTTTAGTTTATTTGTAACCAGACGGACAAACAGAAAATAGGAAAAAGACAAATGGATACAGAGGTTAACATGGTTTTACCTACAGTGAACTATGACCAACTTGCAACATCCGTCCAAGGGAAAAATGAAGAAAATTCACTATTATTAATGCATATTTTAAGGAATAGTCACTTATCACCCAAACTGTACTCCCAATAGACCCAATTCCTCACTGTTGCTGAGGTTTTACAACCTTAGTACGAGATTTAGTACATTACACAACCCTCTGCTTCCACTACAAAAGTCCTTGAAAATTGCTTGCCACTGCAGGCTATTTGGGTGGGATCACATGGCAGGCTAGGTCCATGAATTTTAAACTCCCAACCAAGGAAAATTATTCCCTTCAGTACCCTGCATCAAGAAGGAAAAAGTTGCCCAGCAGTAATATTTACCTTTGAGTCAAATTCTTGAACTTCCTCAAATAACTTAAAACATGAGTCCCAACAAATAGGAAGAAGATCAACAAACTCCCTCTCTGAAAAGTTTGCATCTTCGATATGTAAGCATAGGGATCGACATGCTGCCAGCTAAAAAAAATACATGCACATGGTTAGTTCAAAACAAGATAGAGGAATATATATGTTGAACTGACAGAGAAACATAAGTAATGATAATAAGAATACATGTCTATGTAACACACCCGGACAGATAAATCTTTGCCCTGTAACAATCTGATTAATGCACAGTATACAGGCCTTTTCGTATCATCTTTGATCTGTGAAGCATAGAAGAGACATCATAAAGTGAATACAAATGACTTTTCCTTATTTGAAGATTTTAGATGAATTAAGAGAATAATGAGTTATTTTACTGTCATAAACCTTTACTAAAACAACATACAAATTATGTAACCTGTATAGGTTTTTGAATTTCACAACACTTGGGACATGGAAGAAACTAAGAAAACTTCTCATCAAATCTTTTAATAAAATTGAACTTTGAAAATTTTGAAGTTTATTCACAATGTAACTCAATAAATTTATACCTCAGAAACCCACTGCCCCAAAATTATAGCAACTTTACGATGAATGATACGCAAATTTGGATGTTCATTTGAGAGTTCATGTGATAAAGCACCATTAAACCTGCAAATGAATGGTTTAGAAGGAATAGTCAGAGTACTTTAAAATCTAGTGACAGTCTAACAAAAGAAGGGTTTAATATCAAAAACTATTTTAATTGAAAGAAAGAAAATTTTCAGAGTGAGAAAAGTAGAATAAAGGAAGAGAAAATAATGATAGTATTTCTGAAAAGCCAAGTTTACTAGAGAAGCTTCAGCTATTTATAGCTGACTAAGAGAAAGCTAACTAGGCTAACTAACTACAACAAAACAGACTAACAGCATTCTAACTATTTTACAATAACAGTTAACAGACAGTTGAGAAACTGATCTCTGTTACTCTAAAATCAATAGTTAATACATTAAAGAAACATAAATCTGAACCGTCAAATAAGTTAACTCTAATGACTTGTTGCATGCTAGATTGCCTCAGATAGCTCCCCTGATATGTGTTTTATGTGTAGATCTGACAATGAAACCACGCCTCATTCATTTTTCTACACTGCAGCTGTGTGGTTGTTATCTTGGAACAAACTTTTGGTGAGAATGAGATCTGGGTGTCCCAATTTGTTGGATCAGTTTCTACACAGATGTTTTCAAGGGTTTGATAAGAAGGAAAATAGCCAGTTGTGGCAATGAGCTGTTTATGGGACCTTCTGGCCACTGTTCAAAAGGAATGTCCACATCTTCAAGGGCATATCCTCACCTCTGATTGTGCTATGAGGAGGGTTTTAAATAGTGTGCCATAGGCTATAGCAGTGCAGAGCGTTCCCTGCATGCTCCAGGTGCTGCCGTAGTGGAGTGGTTTAGTGTAGTAGGCACTATGTGTTGATCCCAAAAAACCCTCTGAACAGAAAAATTAGGCTGGGAGGGGGAGGTGCTATTGATAAAATTAGAAGATTTGGAATTAGAAGATCATGATTGATGATTCTTAATTCCTATCAAGGAAACTTGTATTTGCCTTGTGTTGGTAGTTACTTGTATTGTTTACAATGCCTATGACTTTTTATTGTAAATTATGAATGCCATTAATTTTGAGTAATTTTTATTATTTTTGAGAATTTATATGTAGATAGTATACATTATATAAACTACATTAAAAATTTCAAAACAGCAGCTATCCCACTATAACGTTTTTTGGGACGGTTACTACACGCTGCTATCCAGAATTTAAAATATTAGTTATGGGATAGAATTGTTTTCTTAGTGTTCAGCACAAGGACATTTTAGCAGAATCAGTATTTCAGACATGCAAAGAGACTGTACAGCAATCCTATGCTGACTAGCTTTTAGGAGTTCCCTTTTTTGTCTGTTTTTTCCTCTTTGTTTTGTGCTGACTGCTGAGACTATATTATCCTCTGACATTATGTACTTCTATTCCTCTCTTTCTCTAACAAAATTTATATTTTTATACAACAAAAAGTTAACAAAAGCCTTACAAACTCCTCAATTTAAGGATTACTTTATCATCTATAATTTTACAATTACCAGAAATTGGATAATAATGATAATAACACACGCATGAAAAAGTGGTATGATCTTATGAAACTTTCTTTACAGTTTTGTTTCCAGTGTGATGGATCTGGAAGAGGAGGGACATGCCAAGTATCTGCCTGGGATCATGTCAGCTTAGCTCTTAGGACTATTTTAGATGTACAATGCAATTTCAGTATTAATATTGCATTTCAATTGGGAAATGCAGTCAGATATTTGAAGTAGTATAAGCAAAAGGGATAGTAACTCATCACAAGAGGAAACTTCGTACAAAGTTCCATTATCACTAATGGGTGGCAACCAGTAGTTAAGAAGGTTTATGTATGGGCAATTAGGGAAAATCAGTTATAAAGTGATATAAATAGGAGAGGGAGTGAACTTAGGGAGGGAGTTAGAGAAGTAACTCATTGTGTAGGAGGGAAGTTGATCCTCGAACTTCACCAATTGTGTAACCAGATATCAGTTTTAGTCTTGGTCAATCTGATAAGAAGTCAAGTCAGTGAATAATACTCACATACAGGGTGATTTACCCTATTCATTCATTCTTTCCTCTTTTTTCTTGCCTCAATATTAGTTGATCCTATCAGTGGCTGTGATTTCTTAAGTTACCAAAGTTCAGAGACTCCAGACACAACAAAACTAAAATGATTTTTTAGGAATGATAAGATTGAAATAAGGATAACTTGAATAAACAAATAATAGTAGCTTTATACTTACCAGTCTTTAAAGCTAAGGTAGTTTGAGAGTTCATAATAAACATAAGCAGTGGCACCATATGCAGCTTCTTTAAGAAGCAATGCAGGAGTAATTTCCGTCACTGAAGTTGGACAATTATTCATAGACTCGTGAAGAAAAGAGACCACAACAGGACCTAGCAACTAAAAATAACAGTCAAAACCACACCCATATTAATCTATAGTCAACACAATCAATGATTGAAATATCTCAACAATAGAAAATACAAGATAACCTGTGATGTTTAAATGGCACCTACTTGGCTATTAGTTTCAAATAATACAATGTACAAAGCTTCAGCACATGGCCTTAATTTTTCTGTCCACTGAACCATATCCTGCTCATGGTGAAAAGACTCAGGGTTACGATACCACTCTTCCAAATCACTTGCTGTCAGAACAAAATACCTGTTTGAAGATAAACACATTAGGCTGGTAATAGAGTGCATAATCATAAGGAGAAATATAAATAAGTCTTAAAGCAAATTGCAATCATATATAGCTGAATAACAGCAGCTCATCACCTCCAAAATATAAGATAAAAAAGTTTAATTTTATCCCTCATAAATAATAATCAGTGAATTTCAAAACCTGCATTAACACCTTAAGATATTGCTCACAGCTTAGTCAAATATGTAGAAACTGTTAGAGATACCTTCTAGAGTAGGTTACTCTTTCAGTTACTTAGTTATGACTGGTTATTACCAGTCTTCTCTTTCTGTAAAAATATAATTTGTATCTCAGTCAGTGACTTTTGTAATGATTCAGTTTAGCAATAACAAACAGTTTTAGTTAATCTCGACATGTTATCCAGAGCTCAATGATTCTTCGTGGCTTATGCAAACCCTAACTTCACACCACCACCTCCACCGTCAGATTTTCTAATTCATGCTACTCCAATTAACTCTCACTCCGATGTGTGTGACAGTGCTCATTCGTTACTTCTGGCGACAGCCTCTGCAACATTTTTACATCAGATTACAGAGAAGCTTGATTATAAGAACTTCTTGTTGTGACACCAGCTAATTGAGCTTGTGATTAAGGCGCACTGATTGCGTCATTTTTTTGGTTTTGCCGAAGATTCCTTTGCATTATATTACTGAAGGTCGCAATCCTGATTGCATAAATCCAGAATACCTAGTTTGGGAACAACAGGGCCAGATGCTTCTGGCCTGGCTTCAATCCTCTCTTTCCAGCACAATTCTGTCGCAAGTGCTTGGATTTGTTCATTCCTATAAAGTCTGGGAGAAGATACATGCATATTTTCATTTGACTCATACATTGACAACTCAAATCTGAACTCTGAAACTCCTCTTTGGACAATCATCCTGTCACTAAGTTTCTTCATCGTATCAAGGTTCTCTAGTAGATTCATTGGCTTCGATTGGTGATCCTGTATCGATGAAGGAATATCTTAACTTGATTCTTGAGGGATTACCTCAAGAATATGATTCTGTCATGGTCTTAATTGAAAGTCAAACTGATCTTATTTCAATTGAAGAAGTTGAAGGTCTACTTCTGGCACATGAATTACAATTACAGAAGTATCACAAGAAGACTGAATCTCTTCCTTCTATTAATGTCACTCAAACCACTCTACAGCCTTTGAATTTGTCTGATCAGCCATTGCATTCTCAACCTGTGAATGTTGACATTAACTCAAACACTCGGTATACAGAATTTCGTGGTTCCTTTTGAGGACGTGGTGCTTGCGGTTTTGGCTGAGGTCATGGCCATGGTGGCCGCCAATCTGTACAATGTCAAGTGTGTTTCAAGTTCGGGTGTACAACCTTCAACTGCTATCATTGTTTTGACTATCAATTTCAACCACAGATCCATCAGCAGCAGTGGTCTTCGACTAGAACTTGAAAAGTGAAAGATTGAAATTGTTTCTTTTTTTTTTTTTGTGTTCCTCAGGCACCTTCATTTGGCAACAATTTCACTGGTTCACAGTGGTCTCAGCAATTTTTCAACCCTAATCAGCATAATACCTATCAGTCTTCTCCATACTTTCGACCTCCTCAACAATCCCCTCATCCAAAGTTTCCTCAAGCAATGGTAGCTAATCCTCTCCTTTTGAAGGACGTGACAAGACTTTTGTTGGCAATGGGCAAGGTTTATCAATTCTTTCCTCTGGTTCTTCGTGTGTTAGTTCCACTCAACATCCTGATGTTCACCTCTTTCTTCATAATCTGTTACATGTTCCAACCATATCACTAAAAACTTGATTAGTGTTAGCAAATTTGCTCAAGACAAGACAATAATGTCTATTTTGAATTTCATCCTAATCATTGTCTTGTGAAATCTCAGGCATCCAATGAAGTTCTACTTCATGAACACGTTGGACCAGATGGCCTTTACAGATTTTCAAATTTGCAAATCTCACCTCAGCCTCAAGATCAGTTTTCTGTTCCTAGTTTAAATTCTGTACAGATAATAGTGCTTTCATATGGCACTTAAGATTAGGACATCCTAATCTGAACATACTACATGTAATACTTCAATTTTGTAATGTATATTTCATAAATAAAGGAAGTATGCCATTTTGCTCTGCTTGTTGTATGGGTAAAGCTCACAGACTCACTTCTCATTCATCCTCTACTATTTACAAATCTCCCTTTAATTAATTATCAGTGATTTATGGGGCCCTTTCCCTGCTATGTCATCCAATGGTTTTACATATTATATATCTTTTGTAGATGCCTACACATGTTTTATATGGATTTTTCTGTTAAAATGTAAATTTGATGCCTTGCCCATTTTCAAACAATTTCAGTGCATGGTAGAACTCCAATTTTATTGTCAAATTAAGGCTGTGCAGAGAGATTGGGGTGGTGAATTTCATCCTTTTCATAATTATTTGCTCAGTTTGGCATTAATCATAGAATCATTTGCCCTCACACACATCGTCAGTATGGTATAGTCAAAAAATAGCATCGTCACATTGTGAAACTTGGTCTTACACTTCTCAGTCAAGCATCACTTCCCTTAAAGTTTTGGGATCGTGCCTTTCTCATAGTTGTTTACCTCATCAACAGGGCTATTTCACCACTTAACTCTGTTCTTCCTTATACTGTGCTATTTCACACAGCATCTGACTACAGTTTTCTTCAAGCTTTTCTTTTGGTTGTGCCTGCTATCCTCTCCTTTGCCCTTACAATTCTCACAAGCTGGAGTTTAGGTCACAGGAATGCATATTTCTTGGGTATTCCACTTCTCACAAAGGCTACATATGTCTTTCTGCTTCAAGGCATCTATACATCTCCAAAGATGTTATATTCAATGAAAAATGTTACCTATATCCTTAAGACATTTCCTACACCATCGGCTGTTTCACACCTAAAAGCATCTCCAATTTCAGCTAACATTCCTATTGCCTCTTCTCCATCAACCTTACCCACAGAAAATCCTCCTACACAAGTCTCTCCACCAACTAATGATGCTACAGTCTCTGGTTCTACATCCTCTTCATCATCAACTTCATCCTCTGAAACCAGTATATCAGCACCTTCATCCCCTCCAGATTCAAGACCTTTAAACATTCATCCTATGCAAACTTGTTCTAAGTCTGGTATAGTTTAGCCTCAACTTCAACCTACCAAAGCTGCTCCACTTGAATCCTGTATTTTTTTGACACTGAACACCAAGCCAATCTTGACTTAAGTAAGTACAATTTCATTGGGTTGCTGTAAAAGGAATCCTTCAGTATCTCAAGGGAACCTTACATTGTGGTCTTCATTTGTCTCAAGCAAATCCTCATCAACCTCTTTCTATTCAAGCATTTTCTGACGCAGATTGGGCTGCTGACCCTGATGATCGTTGTTCAACATCTGGTGATGCTATATATCAGGGTCCAAATCTTGTTTCCTGGTGGTCTTGCAAACAACTGTGGTAGCAAGGACCAGCACTGAAGGGGAATACCATAGTCTTGCTGCAACTACTGCTGTTCTCTGGCTTCAGACACTGCTTACTGAGCTTGCAGTATCTCATCACACTCCAGTCCTATACTGTGATAATCTTGTGCTGTAAATCTGTCTCATAATCCGGTGTTACATTCTAAGACAAAGCATATGGAGCTTGACCTTTTCTTTGTAAGGGAAAATGTTTTGGCTAAGCAGCTAGTGGTTCAACACATTCCTGGTCTTGATCGGTAGGCAGATATCCTTACCAAGCCTTTGTCTCCTTCACAGTTTCTTCTGTTAAGATCCAAGCTCAGAGTGGTTGATCTTCCTCCTGTTGCTCACCCACCCTGAGCTTGTGGGGGGTGTCAGAGATATTTCTCTTACGATGTAATACTTGTTTTACCTTCTAGAGCAGGTTACTCTTTCAGTTAGTTAGTTATGACTGGTTATTACCAGCTTTCTCTTTCTGTATAAATATTAGTTTGTATCTCTCAGTCAGTGACTTTTGCAATGATTCAGTTTAGTAATAATAAACACAGTTTTAGTTAATCTCAACACAAACATATAGCCAAGAGTATATTCTCAAATGACACAAAAAAATCCATGAACATGCTTGCTATCACATATTTTCCATGACCTAAAGTTGAAAGCAACAGCTTTGGTTTTGCAATGCAGATTGCCACTATTTTGCCTCAATATCATAACAATCTTGGAATCAGCAGGGTAGACATACAATTTCAGGAGATTTCCACATGTTTTATTTCCATGAGTATATTTAAAAGAATGAATTGTGATCTCATACTAAATTATCCTGATATTGATTATTCAAATCCAACCTATTAGCCTCCCTATCCAATACCATTTTATTCTGAGGAAGAGTTTATCCTAAAACAATTTAGACCCTTGTGTACCTTACAAATATAAATTATTTCCTAAATATGTTCAGCTCCATCCACAGGAAGCTGTACAATTAAAACATACACAGACGATACCACTCAATCTAGCAAAAACAAGGAACATCTAAATCAAATGGCTGGGAATAACTCCTTTTTTTATTTGATTCTATTTGCATAAAACAATAACATTTATGAAAGGCCTCACTCAGCTGAGAAAACAAAGACAAATACAGGTAAAAGAAGCAAACCAAGAAGGGGTTGCAAAGTGAATACCTTGATATCAATACATTACACAAGTGGACTATCCGTTCAGTGGGAAGAAGGGAAGTTAAAACACCACCCACCGCACTAGAAATGTTTTTCTTCATCAGCTCCAGTGTAACTCCATTTTCATCCATCACCCTACCAGTAAGACTAGGCTTGTACTCCTTACATTCCAGAATATTTTTAATCATCACCATACACTGAATGAGAAATTGCTCAAATGACAATAGATATGGCTCAGGATCTGTTATCCTATTCAAACAGAAGTCCATTACGGATGAAAGCACAAATTTATCACCAAATGAGTATGGATGTCTGCCCTGAAAAGCAACTAAGATTTTCATCAATTTGGTACATGCCCTCTTTACAAAGTCCCAAAATTTAGGATATTGTTTTTGAAAAGACGAATCTGCAAACAACCAAAATGCCTTGTAAGAATAAAAGGGAAAAAATAAAATTTTATGCACGGAAAAGACACAGAAAGTAGATAAATAATATTTTACTTTCTCTTGCACTATGTATGAGAGCTAGACATTGTAGTAGATTGTAGAGTGACTACGGAAGGAAATATTTAAAGGTTCAATTTTTTTAGCACAGCATCTCATTACATAGCATATAGATACTGTTTATTACTTGCAAAAAAAAAAGAGAGAAAACAAAAACTAAAGTACTACAGCCATGGGCACTGAAAGATAAAGATAGATTAAGAAACGCATAAACATGATCATCTTTTCATAATGATACATGTTAAATATACAAAGCTACAAAGCCATTGCCAAAGATTAAAGAAAAGGAAGTCAATGTATTTGCCCATTGTGCTTTACAAAAACATAATTTTAAGAATTATTCATTCCTTATTTTATTTTTTCCTGTAAATCCACTTTCTACCTCAGTATTTTTAACTTTCCTATACTTATTTATTTATTTTCAGCTTTTTTTACACATAAGTATGCAATATCCACTACCATAAAGTGTTTCTGGTCTTGTAGCTGTAGAGGAGAATTTTCCTTTGAATTTGATAGGCACTTTCACAATAAAAAATTATGCTCAAATTTTTATCTATTTCGTCCAGCCAGCTTCACTACTATGTATGACATCATTCTCTCCACAACTCAAGTTTAGAACTTACTCCTCCTGCCTCACCAACTAAGATTATATCATCCAACTTCAGGCAAAATGATGCATTAAAGCATGTTTGGACTCACTCCTAAGAATAAATCATCCAGCTCTAGGGTGTGCCTAAGTACATTCAATCCTAAGTTAAAGAGTATGGAGACACAGTTGGCCTACGGTACAAATTTTCCATTACACCACAAGTTTGTATACCAATTAAATGAAAATTTATTCACACCATGTTTGGATCATCAAAATCTCAGTTAAAATTATAGAGGGAAGTCTCCATTACACATTATCATTCTACAAAACTGTAGGAACTGCATGATTCTTAATGTTTTCATTTTACAACTGTTTATAACATAGTTATTTGTACTAACTTAAACACAAGGATGAACATATATGCACAAGAAATAGAAGTCTCACAGTATGGAAGGAGTGATTGAATGGCACTCAAGAGCACAGGTGAGACTTCCTTGATTGGCCGGACCTCCTACAAAATAGTAATATATGGATCAATACCTTAATTTTTTAATTAATTAATTTGAAAAAGAAAAGGTGCTAAAATCTTCAAGACACAGAAATCATCATAGAGAATTAAAGCAAGAGATGGATAGATAATTACCTGAAAACACTTTGAATCACTTTGAAATCCTGAAATAATTAATTGCCGAACAATCTTCGAACATAACAACCATCTCTCACATGTAAGATAAAGTTCATGAGGCTGATCTTCAGCATTTAAATTACAACTTTGAGAAAGAGACGAGAAACCATGCAGTATTGTCTGCACATCATTTTGCCAAAGACGCCAGCTATAATCAAAGAAATGGGATGATATCTGCCAAACAAATTGGTTGAATATTTGAATATATCATATTTTCTAAGCCATGCACAGATACTAAACAGTGTATAAACCCCAACAGAACCTATATGCTACACCATATGTACTTCATAAGGCTAGATAAGAGCAACCATTTGTGTTTGAAAATATTAAGAATGAAGTACCAAACATAAAAAGATAATGGAGTTCAATACAACTTATAGCACATACACCCCACCATTCATTCTGGCTCTATCATTATGAAAGAACAGTTATCCTTGGCATGTTAGTATTGAGCAGTGACAAACTTAAGTTGCCAGCGGCATCAAATGTTTTTATCTAGCTAATGTAGTATATATAGATATAGACCACCTAAGACATACAACACATTACAATAAATTGGACTCAAGCACCTGGCTTTACTTAATGCAACATATCATTTACTGATATTCCTCTTCTTTAAATTAAGTTCATCACCCTCTTAGTCTACCACAATCAACTCAAAATTATCAACTTAAAGGTTGAAATTAAAAAAATGACCCACAAAAGGCCATGAGTCATACTCCCATGCAGATATGCCTAAAATTGAACAACACACTAGGCTGAGTGATTCACATCCCTTCCAGAACAAAAAAACAAATTAAGCTACCCCGATAGACCTTAACTACTAGATAGTTGGGACAACCTTTTAAGGGAGAGTGGCGATACTGCCTCCTCAAAAGTTAATGTATCGAGCCATAGAGCCTTCAAATACCTACATCCAAGTTTCCAACAACTCACCAATAGAACCTCCTTGCTACCCTTGTAAGAACAAGTTAAAACATATTATGAAAAAAGTCATGCATATTTGTGACTTTGGATATGTATATCTGTAGCCAAGATCTCTTCATTATGCTGACAACAAATCTGTTTAAACAAGGTTTTCTTTTGTATAGAAGTTTTATTTTTCTAAAGAAAAAGAAAGACAAGATTATTATTTCTGGTTTCCATGTTATTCTAATAATGACAGAAAACATTTTGCAAGTTTTCAATGTACAGCATAAAGGTAAAGATTTAGACAGAAAGCACATAGTAAACAGAAAACGAATAACAGAAGGAACTGCACCTCTGCAAAGTTGCGTTGGTCTGATGTAAGGCGTTTTGTGGACAACTCCTTTAAGGTCCTAAATAGGATCAAAAAGATTCGATGGGAGGCAAGAACATCTGCGGCTTGAAGTTGTTGTGATAAAACCAAAAAGATGTCTGGCCTGAGTCATTAAATTAATATATCAATATATAGGACTTGCTTTAAGAAGAATGTAAAAATCAGAAAAATGCATAGAAGCCAAGCATTCCAATAGCTTATAACATGTATGCTGCAAAAAATCATGCATGTTATATATTCTTGAATAATGCCACTTTTGAAGAAAACTAAAAAACTGAAACATTTTTTTTGTATAAAAATTAAAAATGTATTATAAGACAATTTAGACAAATCATTTTGGAAGATATGACTTATGTAGGAAATTAAAACCCATTAGATAAAACATATTGGCATGGGAGTTCATTAAGATAAATAGTGAACCAAAACAAACAACGAAAGGGACAAGTAAAAGGAGGGAGGGGGTGAAATTTCAATTGCAGTATTGTAGACACTGTAAATATTCTTGAAAACCAAAGAAATAAATATCAAAAGTACCATTCTTTGGGATAATCAATGCGAGCAATTTTGGAGATGACCACTGCCAGCATCAGAGCTATCTGTATTTTAAAAATAAAAGAAATTAGAAGAAGTAAATATCTACAACACACAATTGACAAGCATTGCCATTTGCCATTAAAAAATAAAATAAAATAAATACTAAAAGCCTTCAAAATGCATGCTGGGATGAAGGATTAATTATCATTTACCGTGAAGTCTAACTGAAACCATGACAAAGTATCTAAAATCAGAAAGTCCATTGCAATGGAAAAGGAACAACTTGGAACCCATGCAAATTGAACATGGGTTATGAATCAATCAACCCATCACCGAACAACAAAGACCATTTCTAGAAACAAAGTAACTAATGAGCTAGGTATTGAAATAGTAGTAACAGTAACAAGACAACACTCTAAACAGAATCATAAACAAGGTTCGTCTGGCCAAGTACGAAATGACTAATAAGCACTACCCGAGACATACAACACAGCCACTAAAAGAAAGAAAAATAAAAGTACCTGATCATTCTCTTCTCTCAAGTACATCAACAACTTCTGCCTCAGGTGCATTTTCTCCTCATTGCTAATTCCCCTGAACAAAACGAAGAAAAAACACATATAAGAAAAGCCACATTACTATCCACACATAGTTGCATGGATGCTTCAGCTAGATTTTCACACAAAAACAGCTTTACCGCTCACCTACCAAAACTAAAAACAAAAAATCAACTCTCAACAGCATTTTGATTACATTTTTTTTCAATTTTCTGCAAAGAAAGTAACAGAAACAAACACTCCCTAACATCCAAATTAAAAAGCGCTTACGAGGAATCGCGGCGGTGGCGCCAGTAGCGGTTGACGCTGTTCTTGAAATACACGGTGGCCATCATGCGCACATCCGTTTGCGACGCCAAATCCTTCGCGGTAATCACTTCCTGCAGTTCCATTCGCCAAAACCAAAACCTCAAAAAAAAAAAAAAAAAAGCCAATGCAAACTTCATCGGAACCCTAAGAGAGAGAACGTTACGAGGAGGCAGGAGCAGAAGCCAGGCCTGGACTCCGATTGCGCAAGCGAGTCCTCCGCCGGACCCCGAAGGCGGTGATCGGCGCTCATGGAATTCGCGAGCAGGGAGTAAATCGCCGCCACGTCGGAAGCCGAAAGCGCCATCAGCGACGGTGGTCGAAGAGAAATGTCTGTTTCTTAAGATTTGATTTGAAGAGTGTGTCAGTGAGTGAAATCGGTGTTAAGTGAAAGTAGGATTTGTTTCGTATTATTGTAGATTACTAGAAATGAAAGAGATATACAGAGAGAGAGAAGAAGAAGGAGAAAGAGAAGAAAGTGTTTGTGTTTGTGTTTGAGAGAGAGAGTGTTAGCGTGAGGAGAGAGCGTTTAGCAGAGAACAAAAATGGGAGTGGGAGTGTGGAGGCTAATAATTGGGACCCATGGCGTCCTCATAAGCGTTTCGCTTTCAGATTCAGACCAAGCAGCGTAGCTGCACCATTTAGCCCCATTTCTGCCAACTAGGATTGCTTTTTCTTTGTTGCTTTCTTTGGTTTTGGTCCAATCCTAAAACAGTGATGGGCTGGCTCATATTGTGTGTGACTTGTGAGTGTGACGAGGGTGATTCATATGATATCTAGCAGCACACTTGTAATGGAAACCCACAAAGGTCATATACTTTACATAGTTGTTTACATGGGTTTTAACATGGACACGACTTAACTCCCCTGGAAATTATATTTGAGTGAAAATGTAATTATGGTTTATTTTATATATTTCTAAGAATTGTCTAAAAAACAATTGCACGTTGTTGCCAAAGACTGTTTCCGTGATGACATCTAATTAAGAAAATGTTAAGAGGTCAATTCTTGGAAAATATTAAGGAGCGATTTTGTATTTTATTTTTTTTTAAATGTTAATTTTTATTAGCTTCTTTTTTTATAAAGCGGTGATAATATCATCTTGATTCCTAAACAAAAATTTAAATATTTAAAAAAATTAAATATTAAGTTTTTTGGGAGGGGATAAGTAATTAGAACATATGTCAATTGGTTAGAGGGATGGTAAGTTGTTTTATAATAAGTAATTTGATGATACTTATAAATAAGATGGTCTACAAATTCACTTGTAATAAAATAGTTTAATAGATGAGTCATAGAGATTATTAATTGGCTTTTTAATTGCTTGCGTCTACACAAATTTTCTATTGAGAAAAATAACGTAAATAGTAGACGTGTCTATGATTTTTAAGAGTGATGTTTGACAAAATTTATTGTTTAGTGATATTATAAGTTATTCAATGTCAGCTAAAGGTTTATTTTGTTCATTTAATGTGTATTATCTCAAGATATTTGATATTTATTTTCTCCTAAAACTGAAATTAGTTTTTTTTTTTTGTTTATGAAACTTAGTGATGAAATTTATTGTTTAGATTGAAATCACTTCTCTTGTTTAGTGTATTTCAATTTTTATCCTTCTAATCAAAAGTTGTCATGTCAACTAAAAATGCTATATAATTTTTTTATATAACTCGCTCTTCTTTGACATCATCAATTCATGCCTCCCTCTAGTCATGAAAATGGTCCCCAATTATGGGTTCAAATGTGGTTGCTAACCCTCACAAATTGCAATCCCCACACTCCATCATGTAAAACCTTAATGATAACAACAATTTTTGTGTGTCATTTTCATAAACACCTCATTAACAAAAGTAGTAGCATTAGTAGTCAAGGCCTTCCATTTAATGCTCCCTACCAAAATCTCATCTATTTCATGGACAATTGGCGTCATTCTGAAAGTTCTTTTATCTATTTCCCGTTACACCTTACAACCTCTTGCTCCATAAAACATCAAAAACCATCACTACACCTCGCTTTAGTAGCACAACTTTAATTAATAACATGTAGGTTGCATCACAACTATTTAATGGACGAACTGTCAATTCAAACTTCATGCATGTTTGGTCCCAACAATCCATTCAAAAGAAAGAAAATAAAACTTTTTAATTTTGTTTCATTAAAAATGTTAATGTTGTTAAGGGTTTATTAAAATAACTACTCATTGTTTTCATTGAAATTATAGTAAAAACTCTCAATCAATTTGATTGAGGATCAAATGTAGTCCTCGAGTGGATGAAAATGAATCGATAAAAATCCTTTGTGCACTCTTCTAAATCTTAGTTTCTATTTTATTTTTATTATTGGTTGTGACTTATTGAATTAATCAATATTATATTCAATTGAATTGATATATTTGTAATTGTTCATGAGATATTGATTTTTCTCTTTTACTCGATTATTTTACTACATATTATTGGGTTTATTCATTATATGTATTGCAATACATAATAAATGAATACAAGCATTTTATTACACCTGAGGATGAAAATAGGTTGAAGACTATGAGAGCAAATACCTCCACTAACTTTATGAGTTCTTTTACATAATATATACAATATATTAAAGTGTGCTCCTATAGTATTATTTTCATATGTAAGTTAATCAAATATATATAACATATTAAAGTGCTCCTACTATTATATTATTTTCAAATTAAAGTCAATCAAACCAATATCTTTTTAAAGTCTTTAATATAATTTCTCTCTTTCTCTCTTTCTCCCTCTTTCTCTCTATATATATACTTTATTAAAACCAATAAAATGTATGACTCCCACAATATATTAATTTTAAAAAAACAAGGATTGAGTAATTTTTGTCATTGTATTTAATCTTTTACTAAGAATTGAGCGAGTCACTTGACACGAGGGATTGTTGCATTAGAGCTTTGAGCTTGTGATGAGTGGAGTTGTAAACTAATGAGGATTTTGGTATATTTGTCTCAATATGTTTTGTTAGCCTAAAAAGTTAGTGATTTTTTTATTGTGATTATTACACATATTTTTTTCGTATTTATTGAGTTTCATGTTTTCTTTTTTGTTTAAAAAAATTTTAAGTCTAAAAGTAAGTTGATTTCATGAAAGAAAATAAAATTAGGAAAAAAAAGTTTGTTTTTATCGTCTAAAGATTAGTTATTCTAATTTATTCTCTAAAATAAATGTTAATGTATTTTTTAAAATATTTTATTGGTTATGTTCTCATCATACTTAGATTTCGTTACCATGATATTTTTTTTATTTTGGTAATATAAAGATTTATTTGTGTTGTTTGTATTTTTGTATTAGTCAAAAAATATTTTTTTTGTTAATGGAAAGATATTTGAAAAGAAAATCGTCCTTAGAGCAATCGTCTTTTTCCTCAAATACTTGATAAATGTAAAGTAGTAGATTAGGTTTTTCCATGATTTTTTTTTTAAATTTGAATTGGAAACTTCTTAATGATGTTGGTTTAAGTCTAAAATTTTAAAATATCATCCAATTGATAGAGATGAAATTAGGAGATATTATTTACAAAAAAAGTCTTTGTTAACTAAGAGATTAATTTTTCACAAATAAAATTGGGGTACTGATAAGTGTCACTATTTAATACATTTATGTGAGAAAATTTGTGTCTTTTGGGCTTTACTGTTGTGGAAATTAGCAATTACTTTCTAATTTGAGACTATTTTTATTAAAATACATGTTTTGAGTCTAGAAACAAAGTGAGATATTTAATCCCAATTTTTATATGAATTTTAGGGAGCTAAAGAGCAAGAAGACGTTAAGAAGAATTTCGCTCAAGCGAACCTATCTCGCTTGAGCGAGAATAACCTAGAGGAGCTCCAGCAGAATTCGCCCAAGCGGAGCGAAAATGATACAGACAACAAGTGTTCTCAGCGGAGAATCTCGCTTGAGCGAGACATATCTCGCTTGAGCGAAAATGATCCAGAGAGCAAGTGTTCTCAGTAGAGAATCTCGCTTGAGCGAGATAACCCTTTCTTAGTTTTATGTACTTTTCGCTTGAGCTAGCTCAAGCAAGAAGTTACTTAATTCAGTACGGAAAAAAAGTTTAAAAAGGAGAGAGGGAAAGGAAATTAGACATCTTGGAGTGAAGAAAACCTATCTTGCAGCAGAGACGACTACCATGAGCGGTTAACTTCTTCCTTGAGGGATTGAATGTAATCTATTCGAACTCAATTGTATTTGATGATGGTTATATAATAATTCTCTTTATTTACTTGTTCTTGGTATTTCCATTTTACTATTATTCTTGGTTTCTATCTAATCAATAGATCCCTTATTTTTATTCTTATATATGACTGGAAAATATGTGTAAGAATTAGATCTGAATGGAAATAGTTGATATATTGTAATGGTAGGAATAGATTTCAACGTATCAATTACCTAAGAGCATTCAGATTTAAAGTTGGTTAATTTTCTGGACAATTAAGGGATTAATGTTTAGCAAATTATCTTTAGAATTTTATGCGTGAGGAATCAGTGTGAATGATTTAGAATGTGGTATCAAGAATAAGTTTTGTGAGAATTGCATGTGATTTGAAATACAAGGTACAAGAGAGTAAGATAGAATACGTTCAATCCCAAATCCCATAATTGAAATTTTAGAAATCAAGTTTTGTTAATTCATCTTTTGTTTGTCATACAATTATTTTGAAAACCAAATCCCAATTTAAACTAAGTATTTATTCATTAATTTATACTCAGAGAGATTTATAATATAAGAAATTTTACTGAAACTGTTTCTTGTGGGTACGACATTCGTACTTGAAAAAGTACTATACTATAATTGAATCGGTACACTTGTCGAAGAAAAGAAAAATATTTAACAGGTACTTTTTGCAAATTTAATCCAAATTGATATTTAAAATATGACAATTGGCTAGAATATAGTAAAAAACTTGCAACATATTTCTTATGTTGTTTATTATATGAGATCACATGTTGAATAACACAAGGGTAATGGTGATGCATTCATAATAGAAGGTGTTACAAATAGGAGAAAAAGTGATAGGTTTCATGTTGGAGGTTTGAGTTGTTTTCATAATCAAGCAATCTTTTGAATTTGTTTTCAACTCGTACTTGATGAAAAATATTTTAGGAGTTACTCTTAAATTATCTCAGGCATTAGAAAAAAAGTGATCAAGATATTGTAAATGTTATGGAATTAGTTATCGTGTTCAAACAAAGATCACAATCCATGGGGATGAGGGTTGATATTCTTTGTTTAATGATGTTTCATTGTGTTTGTGAAGAACATAATATTGTTGTTCCAAATATGAATGACTCTTTTACAATCACAAGGAAGATCAATGAGCAAAATGAAAAAAAATATATTATGTATCATTTTCAAGTTGAATTGTTTTACCAAGTGATTGATCGACAACTTTAAAAGTTGAATAATTGTTTTATAGAAGTGAATGTTGAGTTGTTTCTTTGTGTACCATTCTTAAATTTAAGATATTCATTTTTTGCCTTTGATAAGAAGTTGTTTTATTTTGCTTAATGTTATCTTTCAAAATGTTATCTTATTAAACTTTTGACACTAGATAGTCATCTTAAAAATTATTTTATAGATGTATATTATGATAATACATTTTCAAATTTAAAAGGGATTAGTGATATTTCAATAAAGCTTTGTGGAGTCTGAAAAACATGTTCTCTATTTGTTGGTGAATTTATTTTTAGATTTAACTTTGATATTGTTAGTGACAACTACATTAGTTGAAAAAGTTTTTTCTACTATGAATATCATTAAGAATCAAATGAAAAATTATATAAGAGATTAATGATCGAATGTTATTTACATGAAGAAAGGGAATTTTGACAGTATTAAAAACAAGAATCATCTAATATTTTCATAATACAAAATCCTGTAAACAACAATTATGATGTATATTTATACTTTAAAAAATGCTACATTATATTTTTAATGTTATATATTTATGTATGAATATTGCCTTCATTATTTAAATTTTCTGGATTCATCACTTATTACACTATTATTTAACTTGGTTATTGAGGTTGAGTATATTTATTTGTTTATCAATTATTTCAACTAAAAATTTCATTTTATCCTTGATCCTTGACAATGTGTTTCTTAAAATTGATTTTCAAATTATTTTTAAATAATTTCTCAAAAAAAGGCCACAAATTATTTTTTACAAAAACAAAATACTGAATTCACCATCCTTTTAATTACTTAATAACCAATTTTATTTCCACATTTAATAACAACTACGTTTTTCTTTTCTTTTCAACAAAGCCTTTTCAAACTACTAAATATACAAACCAACAAAATTGCAGCAACTCATATTAATGAGAATATGAAAATGATACACAATAACTTTTCTTTAAGATGATATAAAAATGATACACAACAAATCTTTCTGAACAAATTAACTAAAGAGTTTTTTATTCATTCACTTCTATCCATTTTTTATTTTGAGAATTTCAGTTTTGCATATAATAGCTTCTAAATCAATCACTATGTAAACCATCATTAAATATAAAAAATATTTCCATTTTGATGTTGATTAACATCTATGACGATTTCGATTCGAACGAGTATAGTCCTAAATGTATAAGTTATACCCTGTAACTTGTGACATATATATTTCATACAATTGAAAATAACTTTAACGTATCCTTGTAGATAAGTAAGCTTATATATACTTAATACATGTCATAACTTGCAAGCTTGTCATTTTGTAATGAATGCTTTCCTTTTTTTTTTTTTTATATATATATATACAACATTATAAAGTTATTTTGATATATCTTAAAAAGAGAAAACATGGCAGATTGTTTAACATCTTAAGAGTATATCAAATATAGCAGCCAAAACATGTTTCTTGAAAAAATCATATGATAAAACTTAAATGTAAAAACATCATATACAAGAGATACTTATAATAAAATCGTATTAAACTAAGAAGTAATAGAATGTTACACCATCACACTATTCTTATTTAAAATTTTATTAATAAAGTTTGCTTTAAGTATCTACATATATAAATTTTATATTAAAATATTTATGTAAATGATTTTTTTATTTAAAACTTAAAATAGTCATCCATCTATTATTTTTTATAAATAAATGAAAATTCTATATTTAAAGTTTTTATTATTTTATTGTGATAATTATTGATATTTTAAATTGAATTATT
>JAMLFT010000765.1:0-36916 GCA_026544285.1 Pachyrhizus erosus | reverse complement strand
TATATTTATTATATTTTTATAAAATTAATTTTAAACATGATAAATTTTATTTTTATGGTTTAACATTTATTTTGCTAAATGTTACTAAATTGATAAATAAATTTAAATAAAATAAATGGTTCAAATTATTTAATAAAATATATTATATACTTATTATCAAAATTCTTATTATTATTAGGAGATTACTAATGAGTATCTCTATAATGTTTTTTAAATAAATAAAAATAAAAATTTTAATATAAATATTTATTATATTTAGAAATTAAGTTGTTATCTTAAATATAAATAATTTAATATTAGTTATTTTTAATGTAAATATATGTTTTAAAGTATTTATCTTTAGTATAATAATATGTTTTAAATTTTATTATTTTAAATATAATTTAATTTAATTTTAAATTTTATTTTAAAAACTATAAAATCTATTAATATTTACTTAACAAATATTCAGAAAAATACGAGATATATATAAAATGTATTTCATCTAAGAGGATGATAATGAAAGACTACTATTCGAACTAATTTCACTTCATTATGATTCCTAATAACAATTCATATTTATAAAAATCATTAATATTTTATACAATATTTATATATAAGAATTATTATTTTAATTATTGATTTATATATACATATATATTAAAAATATAAAATCACTATAATATTAACATAAAAATAAACATCATCGTTTTTTTTAAATAAAAACATCATCGTTTTTTTAAAATAAAAACATCATCGTACTTAATTTTACTAATATTATTAAAACTTATAATTTTTTTATAATAAATATTAAAATAAACACATAAAAATTAACATTACAATAAAAATATATGTATCTTAAAAAAAATTAAAATTACATATCAATTCAAATAATAATAAAACATTAATTTTTTGTACATTGCACATATTCACATACTAGTAAAAAGAAATATCAAAACAAAAGTATTCTTGAAAATTAATTTCCTCTGCACTATTAGTTGTTAATTGAACTATACAAAAGTAGGACAATATACTTACTTTTTTTATAAAAATATATAATCAATAGTATATTATTAGTATTAACTACTCATGAAATTTTATAAAATTACATAAAAATTTTCTATTTTTATATACTCTTACACTAATTTTTAATTGTTTAAAAATATATATTGACATATTCTTAAAACATCTATAGTGTAAATATTTTTTTAAATTATTTAAAATTAAACAATGTTGTTTAAATTATTTTTATTAAAATAAATAATTCAATATATTTTATTTAAATGAGTTGTTTAAATAAGTAATATTATTTAATTGATTTATATTAATAAAAAAATTATTTTTCAATTACAAAATTATGTTAAATAGTCACTCTAGCAACTTTGTATCAAAGTGAAATTTTATGTAAAGTGTTTAATTTTATATGAATCAATAGGTTCTATAAAATTAAAATAAATAATTTATTTAAAAATTATATATTATGGATGATTTTATATATTATATTAATTTTTTAAATTGTTTAAAAGAAATTGTACGGTGCTTCTCTATACAGAACGTTACTATAAATATTTAAAAAAGTAAAAAGATGAGTATAATTTTAGAAAATTTGATAGATGATTAGTAAGTAGATTAGTATAGTTGATATTTATAATCACTATTTGAAGACAATGGAGGATGAAAGTCAAAAGCGAGCTCAACTTTTGAAGAAGGGTAGGAGTGGAATTATGCTAATTGATTAAGGCTAGGCAAGGAAACAAGAGGGGCAAGGTTGCTTGCGCAAATGTAGCTAATTTGGTCTTCGGTGGCAAGCATCAAGAGAAAAAAGGAAAAAAGGTGAGCAAGTGATTTGAGTTGAGTGAATGTGGTGGTTAAGCTGAAGCAAGCAGATTTACCTCATGTCCTAAAACTCTACTCACATACACAACCTCACCTACCATTCATTTTCTTCTTTGCCTATGTTCATTGGACTAAATTGTACTCACACCACAGCTACACATTCTCAACAGCATCCTTTTCAAACATAGACAATTCTTACCTTCATGCAACCCTTTTCTCTTTGTTGTTTTCTTGTTTCTTTTTCCTTTTAAGTTTTTGACAAAATATGGTCCCTTCCCATTTTGTCTTCAAATACTGCTATAAAGTTTTAGTTTTTTCTTTCCATGTCCTATGTTTTGGTCATATATATGTATTTGATGTTACCATTGTGATGGTGGTGGCAGCTGCTGAAGCTGAGGCAACTGAATATGGTGAGGCTTGTATCACTCAGGGCCTACTGGATCGAAGAATACAGTCTTTGACATTCTCAGGAAAATGGCTTTTGAGGTTTTCTTAGCTTATTGTGAAGGATGGGATGGTTCTAGCATAAACTGTCTCTGAACTCCAATTCTTCTCCATTTGAGTTTGAGTTAATGATTGTGATACTGATGATGGTGATATTGGCTAAACGGCTCAATCTGTTAGCTTAGCTTCCTGATAGGATTGCTATTATTTGTTTTTTTTTTTTTGTTTTTTTTTTTTTTGTTTGTTTGTTTGACCCATGTCAATATGCAAGGAGTGGATATTAATTAATCCCAAAGCAAAAATAGTAATGATTTGGCACAGGTTTGTTTGATTTATGATTATTATGATCACAGGTGTTGATTGGTATTTTGGATTTTCGTAATTTTGTACATTTCTTTCTGCATCTTGAATTGAAGGGCAGTTTCCTGGGAAAGAAAAAGGAAGGAACAAGACGGTTCTTCATTTCAACATTGGGTTTCTACAAATTGCAGTAAATGGGGATGCACCCAATCCTGTGGCTTTTCGGTCAGTGATCTTTTAATTTTGGGGGTCCCTTATAGTACAGTGCAGACCCTTCAACATCCAGCCACTGTTTTATTACCGTTTCAAATTTAATGTCAGTCTTTCGCTTCTGTCTCTTTTGCACAATTTTGTTGATTTTTCTTGGGAAATGTGTTTGATCATATTATGGAGACTCCCATCAATTATATACATAGCTGCTTCATAGTTAAAAGCCATCCATATCTTTTCCATGTCTCCTAAATTTGTAAATTTTACTTTTGCTTTATAACTAAAATTTTCTAATTTTTTTTTTTAATTTTTGATAATTTTTATTTTATTTTTTCTTTAAATTTTTTTATAACGTTTTAAAAAAGTAAAATAAAATAATTTTAATTATTTTTTGTTGACAAACAATAAAATATTTATTAAAAATCAAAAAATTATTAAAAACTAAAAACAAAATTTACAAATTTATTAGAGATGAAAAATGTATTTAGGTCTAGTTAAAATATTAGTTGTAGTTAATAGTTAAAAAAAAAATCTAATGTTAGATTTCTTTATTTTAGATTTTAGTAAAATTAATTTTAAAAAAATAAGTTGTATTAAGATACTATGCTTTGAATGAAGAAATTATATTTACATAAAATAACATTATTGATGTATCGCTAATAACATATTAACAATAACTAATTTTAGATATATTTTATAGTTCAATTATATATTGTAATAATAAAGGTAAATATCTATAACATATTCTCATAATAGTTTATAAATATATATGGGAGAGTATTTAATTGAAGATTTGAATCTGATTATTTTAATTGTTTACAAATTTTATGGTTATTTATTTATTTATTTATGAAACATTAATCTTTAAACAGAAAAAGAAATTTCATTATTTAAGTTAATAAATTTATAAAAATATTAATAATGATAATATGGATTAAGTTATACTTTGGTTATTTTTACCTTTTAAAAAGAAAAGTTAAATGAGTAACTATTTGGTATATTTTTATTTTACTTTTTTAACGAATTTTTTTTTTCTAAAAATGTGTTCAAAACTTCTATTAAATATTATATCTGTGTTTATTTTCATGCTTAAATTATATATTAGAGATTTTAATAATTTTATTGACAATATTATTTATAATTCAATTATAAATAATTTTTTCAAATTAAATCATTTTTTTAAGAATTATTTTTTTTATGAGTCCAAAATGTATTATATTTTTGATAATTTCAACCAATATCATGCCAACATAAGAACAACAATAGGTCAAGATATTTAATATTTTATTGTAATCTGAATTGAATTCTATTATTGATATCTATTTTGTTGTAACGTACCAGTTTTTTTTTTGGTGAAGTTCCTATATTTTAAAGTTAAAACCCAACTTCTCTTGCACTACTTTTATGCTCATAATTTAATAAATTTAAATAAATAAATAAATAAAACTTGTTAAAAATCGAATTTGTTGTGAAACAAATTAAAATGATCAAGTACAAATTATTTAATACAAACATGAGTTAGAAGAAACATTTTTCATACCCTTTATTATGAAAGCTAGAAAAAATAGTTATCAATAATTTTTTTATAACTTTTTTGTTTATTGAACATACGATATATATTATATTTAGTATACTTTAACGTTATAATTATCATTTTTATTTTGAAATATTAATCAATTCCACTTATCTATGCATTTTTTTACCATTTAAAAATTATAATTACCTTATTATATTAATACATATTTATTTAGAGAGAATAATTGAAACAAAACTTGTTTTTTATAGAAAAATAACTCAATTTCTAATAAAGAAATCTTAAAAATTATTAAAAAATTAATTATTATGTACTCACTTCGTTCTTATTTATAAAATATTGTTGATTATTTATGAATATTAAGAAAATTGATTAATATTATATATTAACTTTAAATTTGTTTGTAATTATAATAATTTTTTAAAATTTATTCTTAATACTATTGGAATCTATTCTTCTCTAATATCTATGAGAGAGAAAGAGACAATTCAGTAATATTCAATTATGAATTAAAATAAAAAAATTAGTTAAAAATAATTAATGTATAAGATAATTGAAATGAAATTTTATAAAAAAAGATAAATTTTCTTCAAAATTATCTTATAAATAGGGATGAAGGGAGTATTATTTTATGTATTATTCATCATTAATCAAACTATTAGATAAAATATACATCTTTATTTGGTAATAGGTGAAGAAAGAATGCTAAACAAAAAATTTTAATAATTACTTCGAATACTAAATCTCAAAGCAAATTCAAACCTTATTAATATCCTTGAATGAATGTGTGCTATGAAAATTTAAAGTCAATCATATATATTTTATGAGTTTAAATTTTAACTCAAAAGTTATACATCACTAAATATCAAAATTAATTAGAAGAGTTAACACTAACATACATTAAAAATAAGTGTATTTCAACTCAATTATATATGAAAAAAAATAATGAATGAATTTTAACTAGATCATTCAACATCACAATTATAAAATTATAGTTGGATAAAAAGTGATTAGGATGATATCAAATTATAGCCATGCAGGCAACTTATAGATAAAAGGTTGGGACGATGTCAAGAAAGGTTGTACAATAAGCTATCTACATATCAATAGCTTGGGACATAATCAATCTCATCATTACTTTGTAGCAATGAAAAACATTCACTCCACCATTTATGTTATTATGTATAAATATGTAATGCATAGTTGTGTATCAATAAATTTGAGTTCATAGATGTTGACAAGAAGATCTAAACTGCAAGATTGAAAAAAAAAACTTAAAACATAAAAAAAACATAATAATTTAAAAGGAAAAGTACTATTTTGATTTATTCTCATGAAGTTTCATCAAATTAAATAAGAAATGCAATGGAAGATTCAACTTAAATAGCAGAAAATGCACTCCTAAATTAGAACACATTACTCTCCCTCACTTTTTCTCCAATTCTCAAATTGATTTTGAAATGACAAACAAAAATGACTATGTTTCTTGAATCAAGAATATATTATGTTAATTGTGAATCGTGACTTTAATTATACGATGATTGTGAATTATGCAGTATTTTCTACACCTTTATTGTTAATGTATAAGATGAATTAGGATTTTCCAAAGTTTTGATTATGCAAAGTAAATAATAAATTTGTCTATAAGTCTGCAATCATCATACAAACCCAATTTTTGTTACGTCTTACGTTGATTTAACATACAATAAATTCTTTGAAATATTACGTCTAAATATTTATCAACTTATACTAAACAAGGTCATCTTGCATAAAGTGGGATTGAAGGATTCCATGGCCCTTATTCATAGATTTGTGCTCTTCCAACTATTTAAGGGATAGTTCTTCAATCTTTCTCACATAATTTACATGACCATCACTAAGAACATGAAGGGGTGAGGTGAGTCAAAGAATATTACCTATGTTTCATTACTGAACAAGATCCTCTAAGATCGTGACATGTACAACATTTTTGTGGGTTTTTCGATGAAGAAAAGAATGTCATTTTTAGCAAGGGGATGAAGGTTAGACAGATGTCTTTTGGCAAGTCCAACCTTGGACATAGGATTGCGAATTAACTTGAAGAATGTCCCAGAAACCTCATCTAAAATGGTGTTAGACAAACAAGAAGAAGTAGAAAAACCAAAGGGTGATATAGCAAAAAGAAGAAACATTTGATTTCTTCATTACTGAAAAGAAAATCAAGAAGTTGGAAGTTGAGGCAAGGAAAACCAAGCTACAATCTAGGTCATCTAATCAGCGTAGGAAACATCCATCGTCCAGTCCTAGTAAGGCTGCTCCTACATCCAAGAAGCAAAAGATTGATGAGAAAAAAAGCACCACTAAAATTACCAAAAGGAAGATGATTCTTCAGGATGAATCAAACTTTGAAGAAATCAAAGAAGAGCCTTTGAAAAAGGCAAAGACTTTAACTAAAAGGAAAGGCAAACAATAAGGACACAATGCTTATTGGACAAGAATTACATGTTAGATGTATCAAGTCAACTACATCTAAAGTCATAATAGACAAACTCGTTCAACCACTCAAGGTACCTCTTAAACCTTCTTCCCAACCAAGACCCAAACTTGCCTTAAGAAAACCACAAACACAAACCCCTTACTAACCTTCTCAACCAAATGTCCAACCACAACTACAAACAGTAAATCCTCCTATTGTCTAAGACTGACTTATTCTTGAACAACCAAACAACCAAGACCCAAACACTTGTAAACATTCCCTTCAAACACAACAACCACATATGAATGACTAGCATACACCTTTGGCTAAAGGCATTCACCAATGATCATACTTCCACCATCATTTATCAACTGCCTTAGTAGGCACACCTATGATGATTAAGATGAAAATGTCATTCTTGACAAAGATGACAATGTTATTCTTATTGTATGCCACGAACCCAACTACCCTCATTGGTACACTTCCAATTTTAATAGTGTATTCAATGTTGCATTACCTGACTAACCCAATTTCAAACCTTCTCCTACTCCTAGACTTGGCTCCTTTGCTAAAACAATAATAAGAGATGTTGTTTAACCTTCCATTGATGACCTTTGTACATTCAAATCCATACAAGTCACCAATGTTATGCCTTCAATAGGAATAAACACATCTCTTGCCTTTGTATATATTGATAAGGTAGAGAACTAGGTAGATGTGAAGAATAAATGGTTTTCCATCTTTGTCAAGGAAAATGCCCAATACAAACTACCTACTAAAAACTTTGGATGTCCATTGATGGACTTGTCTACTTATAGGATTAATTATTTTGATATTCTTGAGTATACCCAAGTTGAAGGTTTTTAGTTCCAACCCTCTACCAAATTCCCTACATTGTTTGAGAACACCTTCATTGATAACGGTTAGGTACATATATTCTAGCGAAGGATCTACCCCAACATAATAAGAGCTTCAATATATGTTCCTCACACTGGATTCATTTAACATCTGAATCCTTTTACTCCAAAAAGGAGAAAAAAGAAACAAGCAATGAAGAATACTAACATTATTGTTGTAGTTCCCTAAGCATAAGCAATAAAAAAGAAGAAGCTAGCACACAATCTACAAAATATTAGAGAAGCTAAGCTTAGAGATACTTTGAATGTTAGCTTGGACAATGGCGATAACACAACTCATGAACTCATTATTAGACATGCCAAATCTATGTTTTCGTCCACTATATCTTGGCACTATAGGGTTTTATCCTTTATTGGGTAACATTAGAATGGTTGGGATCATCAAAGCCCAAGCCTTACTACATAATCAAGCCATTGCCTAGTCCACTAGGTTTGCATGTTAAGGATTCAATTGAAGTCATTATCCATCTTGGTAGGATTTTTCCATGGTTGTCAAATATTTACCTAAATAAGAAGAAAAGAAAAAAGCCTACCAGATTGAGATACTTTCTTGGATAAGGTGTGTTTTGAACGATTTGAAGCTTATTTCCAAGAGGCCTGCATGCACAATTATGTATTACAACATTATGTGAATATGTGCTTTTGATAAATAAATAAAAAACACTCCTAAATTCTAAAGTCTAAACAAGAAAAAGGAAAAACTAGGAAGATGTAGAAAGTTGAAGGCTACTTCAAAAGAAATGCCAACAAAGTTTAGGAAAGAAATGACAAGCTCTTTCTCTCTCCTATGATGAAACTATCACATGAAGAGAAGAAAACATGACTAAAGCTCTCATGCATTTAATGAGGACTCAAAATAGGAAATAAGCAAGAGATGTTGTCTCACAACGGATATTTTCTCATGAAGATTATAAATATTAAAAGTTGTGAAGAAATAAAAAAAAAAACTTTTTGAAAATTTGAATATTTAAACAATTCTTCTTGCATCTAATGCTTAAGAATGAACTTATCTTCAAATAAAATCTCTTAAAGCTTACTTCTGATTCATCCTTAGCCTAACTAAGTTATCTTCAAGATTTGTGCTTCATTGTATATTCTCACTAGTGAGTACATCCTTCGATATTTGTAAGTTGTGAAAGTTAGGAATGACTTAGTGAGAAAATAATAGTTAAGCTACTTAATCTGAAGATAAAATGTAGTTAGAAGTGATAATAAAGAATACTTGTGGGTACTAAAAGTGATAATTAAGAATACTTGTTGTAAGAAAAAAGTGACAATTAAGAATACTTAGTTGTAACCTTTTGTTGGTTAGCGAAACCTTTTAAGATTGAGGAAGAGCTAAATGTAACTCAAGAGTTTGAGTGAACTAGTATAAAAAACCTTGTTCTTAACCAACCTTGTTTTTCATACACATTTTATACATCCAAGCTTTTGAGAAAACTTTTTATACTTGCATATCTTTTGTCTTTATAAAGATTTCGCACAAATTTTTTAGTGTGTTTTTAACCTTTTGGAAGGTGTTTTTTGGTAGAGTGATTAGGTAAGTATGTGAATGCATGAAAAAACGAATATCTAAATAAAATTATTAATAAAAATGAAAAAATGAGATACGTTTATTAAAAATAAAGGTAAATTTAATAATTGTCTTTTTTATGCATCTCCCTTTAAATAAAGTCCCCTGTTAAATATTAATCAAATTCTTCCTAAATATTAAAAAATCACTCTAATTAATATTACTTATGACATTAAATTTTTGTCAAATGTTACAAAGTTGCTCCAATCCAAGCTCCCAAGGTTCTTTATGATGTGTGGGAGTGAGAAGCTTTAAGCTGCTTTGAAATGGTGGAAAAAATTGAAAGAATTTGAAAGAGAAAATTTTGAGAAACAAAGTAGGAAGCGTGTTATATCGAGGATGACAGTTGGAGAAGAAAGAAAAAGAAAGAAAAACTTTCTTAAGATGTTTTGATGATAAAGCATCTATAAAAAAAATTATGTTCATTAAAAATAGTTGTTCCTATATTATTTTTACTGCAAATTTTAATATTGTCATAAACCTATTAACATTTATCTATATCCAATAAGATATCAAACTAAATTTTTTTATTTAGTTAAAGCTAGCCAAAAAAATAGAGAGAAAAAGTAACAAAAAAGTAAATTTTGTTACTCATTATAATTAATGGAATCTTTTATGCCATTAATTTACAATAATACTTCAAAAAAAAATTAATAAGATGAAATAATATTTCAAATCCTTTTACTATTGATAATAAAGCTCTCATAATTTTTTAATATTTTTTAAGTTTATTTAGTATTCCTAATTGAATTTTGAAAATTAACAAATAGCACTTTGAGTTAATATCAAAGGGACTCTAAAAGGTCTCCAATTTTTTTTAAAAAAATATAAAATAATATTTCAAACATATTTTTATGTTTAAAATATATTTTTATTATTTTTTTAATAATCCACGAATTATTCTTAATTTTTGTCCTTTTGGGATTATTTTTTTTACCAAACTTTTGGAATAATTTAACTATTATAGTTATCTTTCTTTTTCTATTAAAAAAATAATTTAAATCAAAATAAATTTGTTATGAGTTTTATTGTACCTCTCAAAGTTTTCAAATTCTTATTTAGACTTACAAACATAATCATAAATAACTAAGAAAGAATTAAGTACAAATTAAGGGTGTTACAAGTACTTTACAAATTCTCCCAATTAAAGCATATTTTATTTACCAAATAGTGTCATTTAGCTAGACTAATTTAAAAATTATAAAAATTTATTTATTAAGTTACAGTAATTTATAAATTATACTTCCTTATAAATTATTTTAATTTTTTAAAATTTATATTTTTAATATAATAATATGTAATTTATAAATTCATATAATTTAATTTATAATAAACACAATACATATAATTTAGTTTAACTTATATATTTAATTTATAATTTTGTAAAATATTTAGTTAAATATAGTTTAGAGTACACATAATTTAATTTAAGTTATATAAAATTAAATTTGAATTTAAATACATCCTATTGATTTTATAAACTACTTTATAATTTATAATTATTTATTTATTAAATTGTTTGTAAGATTAAATCTTTATATTCTTGATATTTAATTTTTTATTTTAATTTAAAAATAATGTAATCATTTTAATATTTTATTAAAAAATATACTATAAATACAGTGATGAAAAACGAATAGAGATATGAGAAGAAATTTGTGTGAAAAAGTTAATGGAAAAAAACTAATTTAATAAAACATTGTTATAATTAAATTATTCTTTAAATAAAAATAATAAAAAATTAATATAAAATAAAATTAAAATTCATAAATTGATCATAATTGGAAGATAAATTATCTCATATAATAATGGTATATATAATATATTTTACATTATAAATTACATAAGTTAAACGGTTTAATTATTAAGATCTCATTCAGAAAGAGGTTGTGTGTTATATTTAATACTATTTACTATTTTTTTAAACTACATATTCGTTATCATATGAGTATTCCCATATATTTCCACATGAACAATTTACATCATCACCTCATTGTCAATTCCCATATAAGCTACGTCAATAATCAACAGTTGGTTATGAATGATCAACTGATGAAAAGACCAATAATTTTGTAAGAGAAATATTAATTAATATTCTTTTTAATTCATTAAAATTTATAAATTTTAATAAATTTCATTTCTTATAAGTTTTAACTCACTTCTAAATCAGAATAAAAAATATTAAATAAAAAAATAAAATATATTAAAATTAATAAATTTTAATCACAGTAATGTCTCTAACATTTCTTATCAAAAAAATTGGAATTAGAAATAAAACAAATGTACAATTTATTTTTATTTTAAAAAAAAAAAATAAAGGGGTCAATAAGTATCATTATTTTTGTGCTGAGATTCCGTTACTCTCAAACGCAGGGTACGCTGGCCAACTGAAGAGAGTTTGTGGATAATAATGTTGATAACGGTTAGGGAAGCTTCTTCTTCTTCTCCCCTCAGTTTCTGGCTCAATCGTCTCAATGCAAAACCCTCTAAAACACTCAAAACATCCATTTGCCAAGCTACTTTCTCTGTCCAAAGAAGACCCACTCATTCATGGAATACTGGGCATCTCTCTACCAGGTACACAACTGCCTCTATCTATTTTTATTTGTTATTTATGTTTATTTATGCTAAAGCACTCAAGATGAGTTTGAATTCCTTCACCAAATTGAATGGAAAAAGGGAACTCTTCAAAAGACCCACTTAAACAATATGTGCTCCTTTATCTGTTTCCTTTTAGATTGAATTTAGTCATTATCTGTGTTTGGTTCAGAAGTATTTATGGTCCATTTAGCTAAACTTATCTAGAATCTGTTCTAACAACTAAGATAAAAAATAAACCTTTTTATAAACTAAAATTAATTTGTATATAAATTAAAAATCATTTAAAAAAAATTATATAATAGAGTTTTTATAAATTAGATTGAATTTAGTCATTATCTGTGTTTGGTCCAGAGGTACTAAGTTTATCCATAAGCATTTCTAACCAAAAGCACTTCTAAGAAATAATAAGAAAAAAATAAAATTGATTTTTTCATAAGATAAAATTAACTTATGTATAAATTAAAAATTATCTTTTACAAAATTTATATAACAGAGTTTCTACAATTAACTTATGCATAAACTAATTTAAGTTTATAGAAAAATTTATTTTTTTATTTTCTTCTCTTAGAAAATAAATTTACCCAGACAGGTCCTAATAGGCGCTAATTGCTTTTATTATTAACATGAACAAAACTTTTTCCTTGATCTTTATTGCTGTAAATTTTGGTAGGAGGTATGTTAACATTCCACTCCACTGAGTGAATTTCTAGATATTTGCTGTTTCTTAGAGCAAAGAGTGTAGTTCTTGTTGCTGTGGTCATTGATCAATTGTCACTACTCAAATTTAGAGAGAAATTTGCAATCATTTAATTTTGTTCCCTTTTGTTGTTGGTTGTAATTATTTTGTCCCACACTTGCTGTTTCAAACTCTGCAGCAGTGAGATAGCAAATTTTGATCCCTTGGGTATTAACTCAGATTTATCTTCTGCTCTGAATTCTACCTGGAAAAATCTGGTGTTCTCAATTACACAAACATTTGAGAGTACTTCAAGTACAGAAAAAGGAAAACCTAACTCTTCTCAAGGGGTAGCAGGTTGTCATTCTTCTCTTTATCTTATTGAACCTAAAATTATGAGTTTTGTATCTCCTAGCAATAGAGGATTGTTTAATTGATTATTGTATTTTGGTGTTGGCAGCTGCAATAGAGGATAGTTCAATAGATTTTGGTGACTTCTTTAAGGGTCCACTGCCAGGGAAGTTTCTCAAGCTTTTAGGGTATCTTGCCTTGTCAAGGTTTGGAGTATACATACCCCTAGGTGGAGTCAATAGGGAGGCTTTTGTTGGAAATTTGGATCAGAACAGTCTATTAAGCACTTTGGACTCGTTTTCTGGTGGTGGTATTGGTAGACTTGGGGTATGCTCCCTTGGTATTGTTCCCTTCATCAATGCACAGATTGTTTTCCAGCTTCTTGCACAAATATATCCCAAATTGCAAGATCTTCAAAAGAGAGAAGGTGAGGCTGGAAGAAAGAAAGTTCTGCAGTACACTCGATATGCTTCAGTTGGATTTGCTATTGTACAGGTCAGCAATTTGTGAACTTTTGTTTGGGACAAAATTTTCTGCAAAAAGAAAAAAAAATAGATAAGATTTATCTTGTACACTAATTTTATGCAAAACTAAAAGGAAATGTAATTGTGTATGTTGGAAGGAGATTCTTGTCTGAAATTTTCTGTTTGTTCCTCTTTTTCACTACAGGCAATTGGCCAAGTTCTTTACCTACGTCCCTATGTCGATGACTTTTCTGTGGAGTGGGTTCTTTCTTCTGTTATCTTATTGACTATTGGCTCTGTGTTTACAACGTACATCGGAGAACGAATTACAGACCTAAAACTTGGGAATGGCACCTCTCTTTTGATATTCACAAACATTATCTCCTACTTGCCAGCTTCTTTTGGTAGGACAATTGCTCAAGCATTTAATGATGCCAACTACGTTGGACTTGCTACCATTATTGTGTCCTTCTTTTTGTTGGTAGTTGGTATTGTTTATGTTCAGGTAAATCTCATTCTAATTATTAAACAAAGATGTATGTATTTGAGCCAGCAAAGAGATGTTGATCTCCAACAATGGCTTTCAGGAAGCAGAAAGAAAGATCCCGCTTAACTATGCTTCTAGATTCACCAGCAGAAGCACTGGACTTGAAAAGTCTGCTTACCTACCCTTTAAGGTCCTCTCTCCATTTCACCAACATCTACTTTTATCTTTTATTCTTTTATGCTACTGTTGACTGTTCCTTCTAACCATCTCATGTATTTTGATTATTCATGAAATTTATCACATTAAACCTCAAAATTTGAGAATGTAGATCTTCTACTTTGTCAGGTGAATAGTTCTGGAGTAATGCCTATCATATTTTCTACATCATCATTAGCTCTTCCTGGTACTTTAGCACGGTTCACTGGTTTAACTGCACTAAAGAATGCTGCAGTGGCGTTAAATCCAGGAGGTACTTAGTTGTTTTTGCACTAGATTTATATTAACACTTGTTTTCCTGAAATGTCTGGTTCTGACATTCCATGTTGGTCTTGTGTATTTGACAAATATACAATGCATACACATAGTCATCGTTGTTTTGATACATTGTTGAAATGAAATTCTATTATGCTTGATTGCCATTAAAGTTTTGTTTCTTAATAAATTGATGCATTTTACTTAGCCGGATATTCGCTGTAGGTTCCTTCTACATTCCATTTAACATACTTTTGATAGCCTTCTTCAACTACTATTACACTTTCCTACAACTGGACCCTGATGATGTGAGTGAACAATTGAAACGTCAAGGTGCTTCAATTCCACTTGTCAGACCAGGCAGAAGTACAGCTACATTTATCAAAACAGTAATTTCATCCTTTTTCTAGTTTTGCATTTTGTGATTTCCTTCTAATATTATACTGTCTTTCTTCACTTAAAAATATGTTTCCTCCTGTCCTTTATATAAGAAACAAATAACTAATTTATCAAGACTAATAATAGTAGTTAAGTTAGTAAATTTAATTGATAATATCATAAAAACCCTAAACCCTAAACCCTAATAATATTATAATTTAAATTTTATTTCTAAAGTATCCATAGAACTGAATAGTTTAATTATTGATTATATTTAATAACACTTAATATAATTCAAGGAATAATTTTTTTTTTCCACCAATGAGGAGTTATTAAGTCAATAAATGTATTTACTTACATGAGTAGTGACTGAATGTGTCATTATAATATAATTCTTAATAAATTAAGGGTACTAAAGAAAAATTAACCATGAATATATTTTAAGGTGAATTCACGCTTCAAAAAAATATTTTGTTTCTTTATATAAAGGACTGGGGGAATATTATATATATTGTATGCCATTAGCTAAGTTTGTACTGATTATATATTTCTCCTTGTGAATGGAATTTAGTTTTAGGATTTCTTTTGAAAATTCAATGAACATTCTATCTTTGAACTTAAAAAAAGTGAACCATTGCTTTTCTCTCTTGGTGCAGGTTCTCAGTAGAATATCAGTTCTGGGTTCAACATTTTTGGCAATCTTGGCTGCTGGTCCAGCTGTTGTTGAACAGATCACTCACTTGACTGCATTCCGGGGATTTGCGGGAACATCTATTCTTATTCTTGTTGGTTGTGCAACAGACACAGCAAGAAAAGTTCAAGCTGAGATTATATCCCAAAAGTACAAGAACATAGAGTTCTATGATTTTGATAAATATTGACCATTAAATGCAGCTATACAATTCTCCCAAGAAATGTTGGAATGTAACCCAAAAGTCTCCCACTGTACCATTACATTTTATATCGGCCTGTAAATAATGCTGTAGAGCACCGATTTGCTTTATTTGTAGTTGAAAAGATTATTCGGAATATCCATCCAGCTTGTGCAGTAACTGATTATCAAATATCAATCAAAGGAAATGGATAGAGAAGTGTATCTCAGCCATTACAATAATTTTTTAAGCATTTTCCCTCGTTGAATATTCTTGTATTTGTATTTTGTAGCAATTAATTAAAGTTATTCTTGACAAGCCACAAAGGCATTCTATTAACAGACAATCAGCTCTAACAGACGCTTCCCAACGTTGGCCTCGGATGGACCTAACAGTTGCCTTCGCTTCGATTAAGCTATCATTTGGAATAATTATTTTGAACGAAAACATATTTAGCTATCATATTGTATAAGATTTTTAGGAACTTTTTTCAACAAAAGTGCTTGTACAGATTCTTCTTAATATCTTGTATTTTTCTAATATATCATTATGAGCATCTTTAACTTGAATTTTAATAGTTTTAAAAGAAATTAACTATAATATTTATTGTAATATAAAATATTTATTATAAATTAAAAATGTAATTTATTATGATTAAAAGCATTTACTTATTAGAACTTATATATAAAATTTGTATGTTTAGTTTATTATAAATTTATTTATATAAAATAAATTTTAATTTTTACAATACACTTTTTAAAATGTTAGTTTGTAAATAAACTTGCTATAATAGCATGCAAGGTCATAAGGTAATAAGTAAAGCACTCCTTCATTGAAACTCCACCTTTTTATACAAGACTTGTGAGAACAAAAGACGGTTGCAACTACACTCGAGTCTCGAGAACTCCGATACTAAGTTGAATTTAGGGGCTATAGGCAGCATTTATAATGCAAGAACAAAACGATTCTAACTTCACCCCTTTTCCACCCTTTTATCTAATTAGGACCATCATACAGGGTTTTGATGCATACTTTGCACAATAGGAATCAACCTATTCAGATGAGAATTGCAATAAATTTTATCAGAGTATACGCAACTGGGTAATACAAAACCCACCATCACCATTCCTGGGCATAACCTTAAATTTGCCCCTTTGTATCTTACTCATTAAAATACATCAACAACCCCACCAGCAAGGATCATATGGCAGAGGGTTACGCAGGATTTGTGTGACCTACAGAATCATTATCCATACTGAAATAGAATGTAGGTTCCAACTGAATCTGAAACCAAATGCCACTGAATAACTGTAACTAATCATCGTCAGCTTCAGTGGAAAAGTCTGGTTCTTCGGGCTTCTGTAACTGGGGCATGTCATCTTTAATCTTCAGAGCTCCTCTTCGTGTATTAGCAGCAAATCTCGAAGCAAGAATTGTAGCCCCAAGGTTCAATTTAGCTTGAGTTGAATTTGACCTAGCAGAATAGTCCTCATGTTCTCTCTCACTAGCTACTGTTTCGTCTAAAGAGATGGATTCCCTCAAACTGAGGTCCTTCATAGTCATCCTTTTCTTATATCGGCGCCAAGCAGCCTGTATAAAGCAGGCTGCCCAAGTCCTCCAATGGTGGGAATAAAACCGAAAAGTGTGCTGCAGCTTCTTACTGTGAAGGCGCCTAAATTGATTAGCAACAAACTTGAGGTCCTCAGCCCGAAGAGCAAAAGCTTCGACCTCACTTATGGCTTTAACTGTCCTAGTTGAAGAAGGCAAATTAATGGTTGATTTTGGGAGTAAAGCCCAAGAAAGTAGTTCCTCCCCACAAAAATCTCCAGGTCTCAATATGATTGAGTTGAAGAAACCAGTACGGCCGCCATTTGTAGTAGAACTATCCAGTCTACCTCTAATTATAAAAAGCATTTCAGTCACAGGGTCACCCTCACGAACAATGTAGGTGCCTTGAGTGCTCAGAGACGATACCAGCCTCTCACATATTGCATCCAGAAGCTGATCATCCATCTGTGAGAAGAAGGGAACCTGAAAATGTAGAAAGGTAATTTGTTAAATACTTGTAATGGAGTAAATTTTATACTTACAATCATTCCTATGTTCATCACTTCATTGGCATCAATGGGAATCAATCTTTCAACCCAACTTATACTCATTCAACTTATCCTATAATAAGAAGCCTACAGATGCTAATGCCAACTTGAATAGAAGATAATTTGAACTAGAGATGGTACTGAATGCATAAATCTTCAAGACAGTAAAGCATTTTGTGACAACTTACACATCTAAAGGCTCCTACTAAAGGTAATTATAAATACCATCCTATGATAGAATTGGAAGAAACAATCAATGGTCTCTATATTATGCCCCAAATTGTGGACACGAGCAGGAGAGGATTTATAGAGTTACCATACTTTTAAGTGAACCATCATGACCTTATTATATAAGAAGAATCTCTTAAATGTAAAACTGTCAGCAGAAATCATACCCTTCTAACAAGGTCTAAGCACAAATGGCGTTGGATATCACGGCGAAGATCAGCAGGTAATGCACGTAGAATGGTTTCTTCATCAACTCCACGAGTAGCAAGCCATTTATATTGAACAAATCGTCTAACACGACTCCTCAAATCTTCAGGGAGTTGGCGATGCCTCATCCACTCTTCTGTGTCTCTCCGCTTAAGCCTCCATTCCTCAAGCCTTATAGTAATTGATTGCAAATATGTCTATGGCAAAGAAACAATCTCAATGTAGAATCAAATCAAACATAAAAAAAAAAAAAAAAGTATTCTATTATATTGGTATAGTATATTGCTAATTATTCTAATCAAGTCTAACAGCTTATTCGGCCTAGTGTTTTGTAGCAGATATATATAATATATAGCCTTAGTTAAAAAACCAAGATGGCAAAAATCCCAGCAAATCAAGAAAATTTTCATTTTTTACTCTACCTGAACTTGGTAACAAATGAAGTTGTCTTAAATGTGAAATTCTTAATAATTTAGATATTAATTGTACATACACTGAAAATAAATTATATGTAAATACCTGCATGTTCCCAATCAAATGGGAAAATAGTACAAGACCCAAGATGGCAATGACAATAGCAAATGATGTTTCTCCTATAAACATGCTAGTTTCTAGGTTTTGCCCATAAGAACTGCAACAAAGCCAAAAGGATTAAAAGAATGAGCATCAACAAACAATGTCATCTATCTCTAATAAATATTACAATTAACACATAACTACCAACTCCCTGCCACATACAATTTCAGCCTATGTAAGTTCAGCATATCTTAGTGTTCTTAATCTTACCCATTACACATAGGAGCATCTTTCATCCCTTTACCAACTCAATGCATGTTTGATTTTGATTATTTTACACTCAGAAAAAAACTTTTGAGCAAAAAGGGTTTCTAATTTGACACATTTATTTAACTTTGTCTACCTACGTAATGAGATTTTGGTCTTATTTGATTCCTCATGGCACTAAAATTATATTGCCAAATTGGGCTTTTATTACATTTTGACAGCATTTTTACATTGCTCCTATATTTTTGCCATAATTTTAAACTACATGTCTTTGATTTTTTAGGTTCTTTATATATGCTAGGAAAGATGGAAAAGAGATCTACCATTTTTGTAGGAGACAACTTTTACTAATTTGTATGTTTCAAAGGAAAAATTTGGCCATAAACATAGAACAGAGGTGATGGACACTTGAGTGGATATACTTAAAGTAAAATGGGCATAGCTCATTCATTTTAAGCCTAAATCAGGTAAATGAGATGTCCATGTAAAGCTTATTCAGAGGGCTATCATTTGGGCTGGGAGCAGGATTAGAACTACTTAGGAAATGACAGTTACAAATAGGGGAAACCAGAGTGTGAGTTGAACATATGGATCATTTATATTTATTGAATTTTCAGATTCAATAATTTCATCTCGTTTCTCATTTTCTCCTCCACCTTTCTAGACTCTTCTGCAAATTTCCACAGTGATGGCTACAGAGAGATAAATTTGTAATTAATCTAAAAGATTCAACACATATGATTTAAATTTGAGATCTTATTTACCATTTCAGTTTTGGATCCAGTTTTCTCCTCCCTCTCATCAACTAGAGACTCATTTTGCAAGCATGATGATAGAACACCAATTGATAGAACTCATTAGATAGCACACAAAATATAATAATGTGTTAGGCCCTATTATTGACTCTATCTGGGGCAAAGTGGTTTGTGACATTCATTAACGACTGTACTCTTTATCATGGACATGCCTTATGCAATATAACTAAGTGGTTTGTCAAATATTTGTTGATTTCTTTCATCTTGTTAAAAAACAATTTAGAAAGTCTATTGCAAGATTTCAATCTGACAATGGTACAAAACAAGTCGATATAATGCTTTTTAAGTTTCTTATTTCTTAAAGATAATGGCTTTATTCATGTGTTAGCATGTGTTAATACCTCCAAAAAAATGGGTTACAGAAAGAAAAAATTGTCATCTTCTTAAAGTTGCTAGAGTTCTTTTCTTCCAAATGACAGTTTCTAAAATCTACCAGAGGGAAGTTATCCTACTGCCACATATCTAGTTAACAGGTTACCTACATGTGCTTTAAATGGTATTTGTCTAGTAGAACACATGTCCTTCTTTTCATCTACTCCTCTAATGTCAAGCCAAACCTTGGGGCATGTTTCTCTTGGCCACTCTTAGTCAATGCATTTTTATTGGTTATCCCTCAAATAGAGGTACAAGGGTTATCACCCTCAAAATTGTTGAGTCTTTGTCAATATGTATGTTACCATTCATGAAATTGAGACATTTTATATTAGCCCTTAAGGTCTAGAAGCTATGTATGCTATCGAGTCATTATCATTTCTCTTTTCCAGGAAGTTCAAGAAGCCATTGTTGAGGCCACTCTTGAAGAAGCCAATAATGAAACAGAAGAAGATCAATTCTAGGGGAATAAATACAAAAAGTGTGTATGTTTCATGAATTAAAAGTTCATTCTCGAGAATGTAACATTCCTATTTTACAAGCTTTGAAAAAACTATTCCCAAGTTTTGTATGCCTTCCCACACTTCCATTTCCATGAGGAGGGATGGGAAAGTGATACTCCCATGGGAATATGGAAAGTTATTTTCTAATCCACTTGTAACTCTCATTTCTACTTTTTATTAAATTAGATTTAAATATATTTTTGGTCCCTAATAAATATGCAAAGTTTGTTTTGGTCCCTAAAGCACTATCTAAACACATTTAGGGACTAAAAACAGAACTTGGATATTTATCAGGAATCAAAAACATATTTAAACCTTTGAATTATTATGAACTTTAAAAAATATTCTTAGGAATATTAAAATGTAACCGAACACATTTTTAAATATTTCTAGAAATAGCGTTCTTAGTTATAATATTCTTGAGAATGTGATTCTTGGGAATATAATATCATTCCATGAAACAAATGCCCCCTGAAAGTATTACTAAGAAAATTATTGATGACATGCCCATTGCTTTGAGAAAGGAAAAATAGTATGTGTCAAGTACGCTATTTCTCAATTTGTTTGTATTGACCATCTCTCTCCATAAAATCAAAGTTTTGTTGCAACCATTAATGCAATCAAAACTCCTTCAGTCCAAGAAGCTTTGGAAGACAAAAATTAGGTTTGAGCCATGAATGAAAAGATGAGGGAATTGGAGAGAAATGCAACCTAGGAAATTGTTGACAAACCAAAAGATAAGCAAGCAATGGGTGGATAAACAATGTGAAGTGTAGATCTAACGGGACCCTAGGCAAATACAAAGCGAGATTGGTTGCTAAGGGGATACATAGACCTATAGAATAGACTATGAGTAGACATTTGTCCCATCAGCAAAAATGATTTAAAACTGAAGTTCACCAGTGTCAGAAGGCTCCTGCTGTGAAAAGGTTTGGAGGAGGGTCATTGACACAGCCTTACCCTTGCTTATGCAAAGAGGCTATTTTCGGATTTGAATCCATGACCAACCAGTCACCAAGGCAAAAAAAAAAAAAAAAAAAAAATTAAATACAATTTTAATAATATTAAGGAAAGGTAAAATTTTTCAAACTGTCTCTCATTTAAAATTTAATCATTTGTGTAACTGTTTCTGATATAGTATTTGGTATTTGAGTAGCTATGAACCTATTGGGAAAATTATTCATGATAGGCGGGATAACCAGCTTCACAAGCCTTTGCATATAGCTGCATACTAATCTTAGTCCCCACTTGCATTATGAACCTAATTTTAGAAATGTTGATCCTGAGGTGAAAGAAGGATTTGTATTTGTGTATAAGAAGCATTGGTCAAGGATGTTGCAGAAAGGAAAACTTAATAATATGTAGATTATTAAGTTTCATTATGCTAGAGGGCTTTTTTCTATGGATAATAAAAAGGACAGTAGGAAGGCTATGCCTTCTACAAAATGGTGCGAGATGTTTGGGGATGGTTGTCCAAAGTTGAAAAAGCTTGTCATTTGCATTTTGAGCTGGTGTGAGCGTAATTGAATCTCATTTGAAATGGTAATTGAAATTTATGACTTTATTTGTGGTTTTTAATTTTCTAGATTCATACAAAGAAGAAACTACTTGCATCAGGTGAAGATGAATGATGCAAATTTTTCATGTGAGGAAATTGGTTTATGTGATGTATAACTTGAAATTGAAAAATAGACAAACTAAAAAATCTATTGCTCTTCCATTTGATGATATTGAGTTTGATGACGAATCAATAACTGAAGGAGATAATGTTGATAGAGAAAACGTTGAGGTTTAGCAACCTCAAGATGAAGATGACGGTGGCAATCTTGAATTGGTTGGAGGAAGTTCAAGTAATCAAATTCTAGATGCCTATGACCTTGATAATATAGTTTTGGATGCCATTGTTGATGATGCAATTTTTTCATTTTAGGAAGAGCTTGGTGATGGTGATGGAGATGTAGATGATGATCTTGGACATGATGTTATTAGAGGATTGGACATGGGACATTTGAAGATATTTACCCTTTTTTAGTAATTTAAATGTTGTTAAAATAAAATAAACAGAGGGATAATTGACTGAAAACCGTAACGGATGCGTGTTTATATAGGTTAATTACATTAATTATACATAAATAGAGGATATTATGTTTTCTCTAAATCAAATATTATGTATTTATAAACCAAAAGCATCAATAAATCAAAATATTATATTCCGATTTTCAACACTCTCCCTCAAGCTGAAACTTACTAAGCTTTCAGCTTCGTTACAAGAAAAATAATTTATTTCCAATAAATAAATAGAAAACATAAAAAATTGAGTTCCACCAAAAAACATTAGTTTGAAAAACAACTCAAGAATGCTGGAAAAACTCGAGAGAAATGTTAAAAAAAATAGCTTAGCCAGATAACTAGAATCATCATCAACAAGAGAGAAAAATCACAACAAGCAAAGCAAGGTCCGTTCTTCTTGAAACCACATTTGGAAGCTTCGAACCAATAATGTTGGAGACCCAAATTATTCAAACATGAAACAAAGTCTACTACTTCTAGGACAGAGACAAAAACAATGCATCTAAGACAGTTGAAATTAGTGCACCTGGGACATAGACAAGGACCAACACATCTGGTACATAAATAGGGCTAGTGCATCTGGGACAAAGACAAGACTAATGCATTTGGGACAAAAATAGAACCAATGTATTTTACGAATAGATAGTTCAGAAGATTCTAGCCATGATGATGATGGTCTCGGCAAAAAACTCGCAAACGTGATAGTGGCCAATGACAGAGGGCAACAATCGAAAATTAATCGAAAATTTCTTTGCCAAAAAATGTGCAGCGAGCATAAGGGCGAACCAGAGTTGTACATGATTTGTCAATTCAATGACAGTAAGTCCATCGAGCAGGCATAGTTCTTAAGATTGCTTAATCAGACTTTGATACCATGTTAAAATAAAAGAAATAGATGGATAATTGACTGAAAACCATGTTTGACAGCGGATGCATGTTTATATAGGATAATTACATTAATTATACATAAGTAAAGAATATTATGTTTTCTCTAAATCAAAGATTATGTACCTATAAACCACAATTATTAATAAATCAAAATATTATATTTTGACTTTCAACAGTTATCATTTTAAGAACTTATGTTTTGTATGAACTTATGTTTTATTTGGTGCAGTTTGAACTTATCAAGTAGTAATGTACTTTTAGAATTGAAGTTTGTTTGAGTAAATTTATTCAGAAACATTTTTAGAAAAAAAATAAAATGAACTTCTCTATAAGTTAAAACTTATTCTTTAAATAAGTTATATGAGAGATCTTTTACAAATTAGTTTATGGAGAGACTCATTTTAGTTTATTCTTTTTATTGTTTCTTTTAGAAGTATTTCTGGATAAGCTTACTCAAACAGACCTTAGTTACTTTATTATTATAGTTTACTATTTTGCTTTACTGTGGGGTTGAAATGTTGAGGTATTAACTTATTATGTTATTTATTGGTATTTTAATATTTTTTTTATATACTCTTACAAAAAGTTTATGAGTTGAGTTTACAGAGTTATCATGAGTTTACATAAACTCTCGAGTTTAACAACCTTGTCTAAGGTCACGAGTTTAACGCAACTCGTTTTAAATTCCAACACAGTTCAAACTTTCCTAAGGAATTTTGTATCACTTACTAATCACCAATTTCTGTAAGAGATGCACCCAGGTGTAGTCCCTTTGTGACTTGAGATGGTATCTTTGTGATACATTCCTAGTTCCTAATAAATATGAGGTTAATTCTATTATTAGAAATAAGAATAGTTGCAGGCATTAAAATAAGTAGGAGCATCAGTATAAGAACATGTATTTAGGAAGCATAAATTAATCTGTAGAAGAAACAGCATTTAAGATAAAGGCATAAATGGTACTAAAATATAATCATATTTTCTTAGTGTTTTTGGCCTTTTGTATAAATGATTCAAAATATAAACATTGGATTTGGAGGTGTATCTCTTTGTTTTGGGCACAATTGAGCTTCGATGTGGGGATCCAAATTCCTAAAGGCTAAAGCAATATGTAATTTTGTATAATAGGCTTTCAAATTCCAGTTGTGAGATCGATCAGTGATTTTCTTGTTTGTGTTTCTAGAGTTTCTTGCAGAAATATCATTTCACGATAACCAAATAACTAACTTTCATCAATTGAAAGTGGTGGACTGAGCATTGGCTGCAGCACCAGCTCATAAACTAGGAGGAACATAACTGCTTCAGTTAGGAACCCAGAAATTTAAAAGAAGGAAAGAACAATTTATTTCTCCCCTGAAGGGTTTCCCCTTTTACAACAGAACCACTTCTCTGTTCCCACAAGGTCAACTAATCTGAATACCTCCCCTCTACCTCAGTACCCTCCTATTTATAGATATAATGAGCCTGGTCCATAAATTCCCTCTAATTAACCTCTTTTGCTAAAAGATTATGATAAATAATAAAAAAGATAAAAGGATAACTGACTTATTCCTATTTTTCTAGATAAAGATAAAAAAGATAGCTGAGTAATTTCTATTTTTCTAGATAAGGATAAATAAAAACTTATTCCTATATATTCTAGGATGCCTCCTGACAGCTTCAGTATTTTTAAATTCTTACTGTACACGACGCCACTCCATTCCTGAACAGTGTGAAATCATAGCCTTTGTACAGTATTGTTTGTACCTTTTGTCAATCTACAGCAGTTGACAGGTGGCCATTAAAACTATATTGTTCCGACAAGAGCAGGATGTATGTTAGCCTTCTTGAATCTATCAATTTTGAATTAACTAATAAGAGCTATGCACATGCACTTTTGTGTTTTACTTGCTCTTCTTTAACCAGTGTACAACCTTGTGGTTTGCTACAAAAGTTTTCAACTGGTCAAAAACTGATTTTTTTATAACACTTTGATCTGGAACCTGAAATTTTTTGTGGTCCAATATCCACTACACAAACTTTGTAGTTTGACATGAATTTTTCTCATGAAATCTGAGAATATGGATCTCAATTTTGGAAAGTTGTAAAAGAAAGTAAGATAAGGAAAGTGAAATGTTAAATGTTTATATGTAGTTTCCTATGTGTATATGTATCCTTTCATATGTATTTGTCCTATATGTATCTGTGCCCTTTGCTTTTCTGTATGTAGCTGTGTGTGAGCTGTTGTAGCAGTCTGCACCACTGATGTGCAGTGTGGCAATCTGAATTACTCCTCACCTTTTGTACTCACCGGCTTCATTTTCTTCAATATATATAAAAGTCATCTGTTGAGACATCTAACTCAAGCAGTTACAAGAAAACCTTTAATCTTAACTAACAAAGCATTAGAAAAAACCCAAGTCCCAATGGACTAGAGATAGTTCCTGATAAGAAATTATAAAGCTTAGCAACTGTCACCTTACAAGCCGGTTTTCTAATGTTAGGCCCAAAATTTAAGATATTTCTAGTCTATCCCTAATCTATTATTATTATGCAATCTACCATACTATCCACATACCAAGCACCTCACAAGCCAGTTTTATAAGGATGAGTTAAGCCAAAAATTTAACATGATATAAAAGCGTATCTTAAATATATTATTATGTCACCAACCATAATATTCACATACCAAGCGCAATAGTACTTTGCGTAAGGGAGCGTATTGAGAAAAACCCAAGTCCCGTATTGACTAGAAATAGTGTCTGATAAGAGCTTAAAAAGCTTAGTCACCCCACACTTTACAAGCCGGTTTTGTAGGGATGAGATAGGCTCAAAATCTACGACAAAGACTAATACAAAAGTATGGTTGATATATCAAATTTAACTAATTTTCTTGGCAAGCCTGTCTTCCATACTGAGGGCATCTATAGGTTTTGTTATGGGTCTTGCCTTGACTGCAATTGGCAGTTCTAGGCTACATATTGAGACCACACTTGTTGAGAAAGGGGAGGGAAAAGGATTATGTGTGGATTACTTATTATACACTTTATAATATAATTTGACTTTATTGGCTGCTAGTTTTAAATAAAATCAAAGTTTTTTTTTTTTAAATTACCAAGTAACTTTTAGCTTTCAAGGAGCTTTTTAAGCTAAAAACAAATGGAAACTACCAAACAGCTTCTACTTGATTTTTAAAGCTCTTATTTTGAGCTTTAACTTTAAAGTAGCTTTTAAGTCAAAAAAAGTTGGGCCAAACAATACATCCTATAAGGCTTAACTTGTACTTGTGGTGTAAAAGAAACCTAGAATAGAATTCAGGTTCAATGGGTTAATTGGATTAAAAGGAAAGCTCAATGAGCTTTTACAGTTACAAAAGAAAGATCAAAGCCTAAGCTACTCAAAGAAAAATATTATATATCAAGCTATATGCCAACAAAGCACAATATTCACTCCCCTTACTTCCATGTGCACTCAGCCTCCTAAATCCCCCTTAGCTCACATGTTCCATTTCCCCTAATTGCTAACCATATGCAACCTCAATTAACTAACTCGTTCCAAGCCCATTCTTATTCCTTCACAGAATGCAATTTCCATATTGTGTGCACTTATAGTTGCAGTCTGGTATCTGAACCTATTCCTTTGCTATATCCTTTACCAATTCGGCCTAGAACCATATCATGGTGCTCCATTAATACCTAAACTAGATCATTACTATAAACAGTTTAGAGATTTGTATAAAACACATCTATCACGTCTCATGCAGGGTATCAATGGTGGATGGCAGATCATGGTGGCAAGCCAAAAATCCACCATTACATATGGTGATGGCATGGCAGCAGATGGCGGAAACATGGCAGATAAATAAAAATACTATACACACATGCACACACGCACACACGCAGATACATAGAGGAAAACTAGAGAAGAAAAAAATAAATAGATAGACGCTTAACAGAATTAAAGAAAATGAAAATAAAACTAAAGAATTAAAAAAACCATTTTTAAAACAAAGAGAATTAAAAAAAAAAATAGAGAAGAAAAAGAAAGTTTATCGAATGAGGTTGCCAAAGAAGGTCACCAATGGACAGTGGCTGTCAGGATGGAGGTCGCCAATGGACAGTGGTCACTGGAGATAGAGGTCACTGGTGGATGGTTACTCACTTGGAGGCAACTTTATGAGGAGACTGGGAGAGGAAAAGAACATATCTGATTCAATTTTAGGGTCTTAAATCCTTTGTGGACCATTTTTGGGTCAGGCCACATGACCCAAGTCTCTTTTTCCCTTTTTCTTAAAAAAAATCCACCATGGGTGCCAAGGCTGCCACAGGTGCCATATGTATGGTGGCTGCCATTTGAAATCCGCCACACCACCACCACCATCCCCTATGGTGATGCCATGGCCACAATTTGACAATACTGCTCATATGAATATAATTTCATATAGAGTATTTATAATCTATTGCCTCTCCTCCATCTTGAAGCTTATAATTTTTACACTAACATTCAGTCAGCATCATCTTAAGTTTATGTAAATCAGAAAGTGAACAAATTGAAGAAAATATGAATTAATCAAATGCACCATTTATAAAATCAATTTGCAGTACACATGGAAATACCAAGTCATACCTCAATTGTTGCAATCCCCACCATAAACAATAAAGGTATTTTGGGATAAAGTTTGAAGAGACAACATGTTTCTTTACTGCATTTTCAAATATCCCAAACTTGAAATTAATATCATCATTACTGGGATCACAGCTGCTAAACACATTTGTACTTTGTGCCCACATCTTGCGCAGGTTAATATTCAAAGAACTGCAGTCTAGATAAAGAAAACAATCTTCAGGATTACGATCCTTTTTGCAAAAGGATTTCCAACATGTAGTATATCGGTCCACAGATAGAAGATACCAAGCTGCCCCTAAAACCTGCAACAAAAAAATAGAAACATATATGGTTATAACAGAAAATTAGATTTAACCCAATAAGTTTCAAACTTCAAAGAGTTCAGACAACTGTGGGGTGTGTGTGTGTGTGTGTGTGTGTGTGTGTGAGAGAGAGAGAGAGAGAGAGAGAGAGAATTTGAAAATGGAAACATAAAACCAATCAAAGCTGCATACATGGCTAGCTAACATATACAACAGCAAATTATATGCAGCTCCTGCCCAAGCAGTCTTTGTAACCACTCCTGTTGCTTTGATTATTTGAGAACTTAATGGAAAAATCAAATATAATCTTGGAACATATTGAAGCAAAACAATCAATGCAAGCGCATTATTCTTGTGATCAGTTTGAGAGCTTCTTGTTGCTGGTATAATAAACCAAATGACCATCTGAAAGACAAAAAAGTTCGATCAGCTATTATCTATATGCCTCGCTGCAAAAGACTTCTAAAATTTAAACCAACTGAACTGTTCTGTTTATACAAGTTAAGTACAGCATGCAGAAACAGAAAACAATCTACATATCACATACTGGCCTCAAATTGGACATATCATCTTAGTTTACCATGTTTTAGACTCTTTCCATCTAAAATGTATGCATCACTTCAAACAATAAAATGAGAATCTAGATCTTAGCTTGCAAAAAGTTCATCAGGTCATAAGCCAAAGCCAACATTAGGGCAATAATGCTATTACATTTTGTGGGCCACCTAAAATTGGTCAAGTGATGAAAGATCAAAATGAGAAACCTTTTAGTGGAAACATGCTTAATTGATTCATGACTTTAGTCCTTGATGTCAGTCCAGAATGGACAAGGGACTATCACCAATATGGTTAGCTTTATCTATTGCATCGATGTAATATAGTGGATAAATGTTACCATGCACAAAATTAGAAACTTACAATGAATAGAGAAACCTATACATTTTCCCTAAAAATAATTTTTCTGCTAAATATTTTTATCAATTAACTTTATCTCCATTATTATTGCAGAAATCAAAATCAACAGCCACAGAAGCTTGCAGTATACTTATACAATGTAAAATATCAAATAATGCCACACTAGAAGAACAGCACACCTGAGGTAGAGGGAGTGTGGCAATAAAATCAATGAAGAAATCAGATCTGATATATCTCCTTGCAATCTTCTTTGGGTCCATAACAAGTTCACCCCTGCCAAACACCCGCGAGCTTGGTGCCACATATGCTGTCCTAAACTTAATTATCAGGTGCAACAGATAAAATAGGTCCGCAATAGTGCGAAGAGATGTCACAACAATGCGCAACGTTAGGTCTGTCCTTACACATGAAGACCCTTTATTCTCTATCACACTAGGCAAATAAAAGTACAATGGATCAACAAAAAGAGCCACCAAGCATGAAACTATGAAGACCCGGTTCCATTTCAACACAATCTCACTACCCGGGTCAAGTATTCTTTTTCGCCACGGCTCATGGTCCTCCGGGAATACCTTCGATCCTCCAATTCTAAATGTTTCAGCAATTCTATTTTTCCCTAATGGTAGCAAATTGCTAGGTTTAAGCGCTGGGGGCTCAGTTGCTCCCCACAGTGGTTCTTTATGCTTTTTGCCATCAGAGTAGAACCTAAAATGTTAAATTCTTAGAAAACACATCACAATCACTATCAAAATGTTCTCAAATAAAAAGAAATTCCAAAAATGAAAAAGATTACTATTAAGAAACAAAACTTTTTCATGTACAGTAAATGAATGTGCTTGAATAGTACCGGGGAAGGACCAAATGAATACATGAAATGAAATGAAATGAAATTCCGTTAAGGAAAGTAGATAGATACCTGACAAGCTTGCCCTTTTTCAATTCCATGGGAAAGGAGAAGATGGAATTGGATCCTTTAAAGCCCTAACATGGAATCAGAATCACAGGTCCAACAGAGTGGAGATCTTCCACTGAAACCGCAAACTCAGACCACAATCGACAATTAGTCAACTATTGTTGACTAGAGCTAACGTAGGTAAAGAATGAAGAAAAAGAAACGTTTTAATAATACCAAGGGTAAACGTCGTCGTTGCTACTAATTTGTTACTCCAATAGTCCTAATCCAACATGGTGGTGGGCCCATTCCACTGAATTTTGTTGAAAATACCTAACCCGGTAAAGTGTGCCCGGTTAGATAAAGCGTAATTTTGCCAATGCTGATAATTTTGTTTATTATTGGGATATTTTTTTATATTATTAATAATTTTCTTTTTTTTTTAACTCTTCAATCATCTATTCCTATGTTATATATAAAATATAAAATATACCAAAAAATCAAATATTAAATGAAATTTTTATTCTCCCTTCTCTCTTGTTTGTATATTATTAATATTAACATTTTTCTTCTCTTATCTCTAAATTTAACACGTTATTCTTATGATTGTCTAAAAAAATTATTAATAATTTTAAATTACCATTTATAATCAGTATATTAATATTTTTAATAGTCTATCTCTTTTAATAAATATTTTTTTATTTTTATCACTAAATTAATTTCAATGTTTTTAAATTATCAATATTTAAAAATAATTTTATATCACAATATAAATTATTTATTATAAACCAAAAATATTATTTATATATTCAAATATATTTTATTTATTATAAAATAGTATTTTATTTTGTACAATGCACAAGATAATATATAATATATCAATCTTAAGTCATGTGTCTAAGACTCAATAACACTTGTTATAGTTTGTGTGGGTAAATACTTACTTACATATCTATATGTATGATTATATGACTATTTATATGTGCTTGATTAAGTGCTTAAACTATTATGAGTTAGTGTGTGTGTGTTAAGTGAATTGACTTGCTTAATTAGTATATTATTATGTGTTAATTAAAAGAATTGTTTTGTGATGTCTTACTAAAAATAAGAAATAGTTAATAAAAAATATTCTTAGTTATGTACTAATAATTAAAGAGTTAGTTTGAATTATTAGGTTTTATTAATAATTTTTTGTTTAGGAATGCCAATACAGGTTTGGCTTGATGAGTCAATTCATGTAACTTGTCCAAGTGGGTTGACTTAGGTTGAAATGTATAATTTAACCCACCCACCCAATGGGTCAAATGAGGGTTAGGTTGAGTTGACTGGTTGAGTTGGTCCTCTTTTGTTTTCTTGAACTAAGTTAAAGTTCATTTTTTATTATCATAACTTGATAACTTTTTTTTTGTTTAAAATTGTCAAGCTCTATAAATGCAAATTTTTGTAATAATTAGAATTCAAAACAAATAAACATCATAGCTTAAAGTTTTTTTATGTGTGTAACCAAGAGGTATTTAAGGCTTTTATTTGGCAATCAACTAATCCTTCACCTACCATGTTGGCATGTAAGGGTAATGTGGTATCTTTGGTCGTGACTCCATTTTCAAGTTGATGATCAAATCCCAAACTTTGATTAAGGAACTCGAGTCAAATCACTTGTACCAACGACTTTTGGCAATAGCTAAAAGCATATGATCATGTCTTAAGTATCAATCATTAAGTGGGTTCCTTGATTTACTAAATAATTTTTCTTCTTTTAATTATACTTGATCATAAAATTTAGAGAAAATGCTAAGACAAAAAGAATGACTAAAACTTTTAGAGTAAACTACACAAGTTCTCCCTTGAGGTTTACACTTATTACACCTCACATCTCTTCATTTTATAACCCTAGAAAAATACCCTAATTGTTTGACTTGTATAACATTGTCGAACCCTTCCTTCACTCGCACCCCCTGTGTTTTCTACAAATTACACTTGATATCCCTCTATTAAATATTTTTTGGTTTTATTCCCTACTATCAAGTAATCGCATTAACTAATGTAATAATTACATTGATAGTCTAGTGACTTATCATGCTAGTAAGGAGTTTGACAAGACAACCTATGTTAATTTTTTGGGTAAGTTGTGTTTTTAATAGTTTATTAGTTTATCTAACATCATCAACTGTTTTGAACAAATGAGAAATTAGAAACACAACTAACAAAAGAATTACATGTGACTATCTTGTCAAAATCTTTGATGATGTGGCAAGTCATTGGATTATCAATGTCGTTATTACATCATTAGTTAATGTTCTTACTTTACAACTACGAATAAAACAAAAAAAAAAAAATAATGGAGGGGTATGAAGTGTAATTTGTAGAAAACATAAGGGATGTGAGCTAGGAGAGAGGGCCTCAATATTATATGAGGAAAACAATTAGGATGTTTTTTTTGTAGGGTTACATAATGGAGAACTACCGGATGTAATTAGTGCAAACCTCAAGGAGAGTTTGTGTAATATTTTTCTATTTTTTAATGGGTTCGTAAGCCAACTTAACCCACCCAAGGTTAGCCTTAAGACTTATCCAAAGGAGCAACAACTTGGGTTACTCAACTAAAAAGGGTCCAAAAACTTTAAGATACACACACACACACATAGTTGTGTAATGACTTTTTTATATTATTTTTATAAATAAATTAAAATTATTATTTTATTTTATGTCTACTTTTTTGTTCAAATTAAAATGTGACATGTGGATGAAAAGTATTGGTATTTTATTTTTCTAATGTGTTATCATAAATCCATATTAAATGAATTTTTAGCTCATCGTAATACATCAACTATAGTAAACCTATGATAATAGACTTAAAATATTTTTTCTTAAATAATTTTGTGGTCTTTATAAAATATAATATTTTTATTTTAGTCCTTTATTCTTTTTTTGTTTTAGTCCTTTAAAGATTTAAAATTTTGGGCTTTAGTCTATACTTTCAAGTAACAACATTAATTGATAACGTAATAGCGACATTGATAATTAAATAACTTGTCAAATCATTAAGAAGTTTCATAGGACAATCACATGTACTTCTTTTATAAATTGTATCTTTAAGTACCTTATAAACCAGTTTGATGTCATTAACTATTTTGAACAAGTGAGAATTTTAAAGCACTATTTACCAAAACAAATAACATGTAATTGTCTTGTTAGACTCCTTAATGATATGACAAGTCATTAGACCACTAGCATCATTGTTAAGTTATTGTTTAACATTGTTACATAAAAGCAAAGACTAAAAACCTGTTTAAAAGACTAAAATAAAAAAAAAATCTTTAAATGAGTAAAATAAAAAATATCATATTTTATAAGGACCAAAATGTTATTTAAGTATATTTTTTTGTCAAGTTAAGAAACACAAAGTATCAAATTATAAAGGAAATAAAACTAAACATTAGTGTATCAATAAAGATTTATTGCAAGCTCAAAGTTGTTGTCAAGTAACAAAATTATCATCTTCACAAGAATTGTGTTTTTGGCTTTGTGATTTTTACAATTTAATGTAAATTAAACAAAAAGGAAGAAAATTAAATTTGGGTATTGATTTAAGGGGGGGAAATAAAGAAACAAATTAAAATAACCAAATGAACAAATAAAAATGGAATGAATTTGATAATAAGTAAACTTACAAAATTGGATTTCACACTAAGACTTCCTATTGACTTAATCTTTATACCTTTATGTTTTCATTGTTTTCTTTAAAGGTGAATTAACATGAGGTAACTTTTGTCCTCTTAAAGATGTATTTAATTAAATTGACCCTTACTTTTTATGTTAATTCATTAAGTCCTCCAAAAATTAAACCTACTTTCATGATTTAATTACTAAGTCCCTTCCCTATAGGTCCAACATTAAGTTCACCTCCCAGTTCTTCATTGAACGTTTATGATTATGAAAAATGATGATCAAAATGTTTCACATAAATAAAGTAATAAAAGAGAAATTATGAGGAGAAGCCAAAAGAACATAAAAAAAAAATCAATTAAGCATCAAAAGTCATTAAGTACTGAGCCTCAATATCAAAATAAAGAAATTACTCACTTATAGTCATGGAAACAACAATGAAATTAAAAGAAAACATAATAACCCCAAAAAGAGTTAAAAAAAATAAGATGATCATCCACTATCTCCCTAAGTCATATGCTAATCCAAAATTAAAGTCTTAATTCTAGGTAAAGCATTTGTTAGAAGCAAAGACATAGATAATGTCTAATCTCATAAATGTCTCATCATTTTGATGATAATAAATAAAGTTGTCAAAATGGATCAACCCAACCATTGAACTTGACCCACTTTATAAACGGGTCAACCCAATCCAGTTCACTTTCTGTTAAGTCTTAGAAATGTTGACCTAGTTCGGGCCACTACAGGTTGGTGGATTAAACGAGTTGTCCCACTAGCCCACCTAAAACTAAAAAAAATCAATGAAAAATCAATTTTTAGACAAATAAATTTAATATTTAGCAAAATTTTGAATAATCAATGATAAAATTATTTTAAAATTTCACGAGTCTAAATTCAACAAGCTAGAAAAGATTATGGTAATCATATAAAGGCAAATAATTTATCATATAATAGCAAAATTTTTGAAAAATCACAAAAACATTTCATGTTTGCATGATAGTTTAAAATAAAATAGTATTAAACAAAATACTAAATAAATAACATTTAAGTCTAGAACTTAAAATTTTGAAATCTTAAACAAAATTACAAAATACTAAAAAATAACAGAAATTTTTAAAATGGGTTAGATGTGTCAATCCGGTCCATCATGGGTTCAACTCGGGTGGGTCAAGCTCATTTTTTGAATTAATCACAAATTTTTTTATTTTTTGGGCCTAACCTAACCCAAACTCGTGGTGGGTCAAATTGGCCCACGAGTTTCGACTCATTTTGATGTCTCTATTAATAAAGATATTAAAATTTCATTATCTAAAATGAATTATTTTTAAGTTATGTAGATGTTTTAAGCGTTCATGCATATAAAGATAATATTTTGTTCTTGGATGTGAGAACATGTATTAATTTAACAATTGTCCAAGCATATAAAGTGTTATTTCATATTGATGACAAAAGTTTTTATATAAAAAGTGTTTAGCGTCCAACGCACTCTTAAAATGAACTTTTTGTCTAACACTATTTTGGAAAGGAAAATGGCTTAATGTTTAAAACGCTATCTTTACTATCATCCAATGTAATGAAAAAAAAAACTTAAAATTGATTTCTAAGTTCATTTAAAGTTTTCATTAAATATCCTCAGTCACGAATGTTGAAGTTTTCATATTTCAGATGCTTAAGATCTCTACAGTTACATTATGTGCATTTGTTTGTCATTCTTATTGTTTTTCATATGTTTGAACTAATGTTTGAATTTCACGCATTCAATAAAAAATAAAGGCTTAATATCAATTTGGTCCTTGAAAAATAATATCTTTTTAGTTTTGGTCTTTAAGGAATATTTTTTTGGTCCTTTGAAAATTATTATTATTTGTTTTAGTTCTTGTTGTCAAGTAACCATATTAAATGATATTATAATAGTGGCTTTAACAATCTAGTGACTTGTCACATTATCAAGGAGTCTAATAGAACAACTAAATATATATTTTTTCTAGTAAACTATGTTTTTAAATCCATATATGTTTAAAATAGTTAATGATGTTAAACTATTTAATAAGAAATTTAAAAATATAGTTTGGCAAAAAAAATTACAGATAACTGTGAAATTAGACTTCTAGATGACATAATGAGTCACTAGACAATCAAAGTCATTGTTATAACATCATTTAAAAGACAATAAGGATTAAAACTAAAATATTACTTGATATCAAGGACTATAACCAAAAAATAATAATCTTCAAAGAACCAAAATCAAATTTATTTTTCTTAAGGACCAAAATCAAAATGATGTTATATTTCAAAGACTAAATTCATATTTAAGCCAAAATAAAAAATATCTAAAGGATGAGTAAGGCATCAATCAAAAGAAATCCGTAAGTATCAAGTTTGTGCAATGAAAATATTGAAGTAGGAATTATTAAAACCAAATGCATGGATGATGTTTAACCCCTAAAAATCTATGATTTTGATGATCACAAAAATAAAGATAACTAATATCTTGTGTTAACTTCTAATGATAGGAAAAACATCCAAAGCAACGAATAATGTAGTATCTCTAACTTAGATGCGTAAAAATGAACTAAAATGAGTTAAGCGTCCAATGCACAAAATTTGATACACGTCCAAAGTTTTCATTAACACAAGCATCCAAAGCATTATACAAGAATCCATGTATTTAATGAAGATGTAGAAGAGAAAGAAGAGAAAGACATTCACTCACAATGGACATTTCAAGCTTCAAAACTATAAATGCCTAGAGATATGATGACCTAAAAAGCTAATGCACAACTTGAAAGAATGAATTCTTTACTTTGAACATATAGTCCAACATCTCATATTGCTCTAAATTTGTTGTAAATCCTTAATCGTGCTAAGTTAACGCTTAACTTGTACATCCTTACATTGTGAGTTGATTATTTCTTGAAAAAAACTTTGAGAAAGCCAAAAGTGGCATAAATGTAACGACTAAAGTTTTCAAGAAAATTATTATTAATTACTAAACTTTATTCAAAACAAGGGAACATACTTAACTA